>RJWT010040139.1:0-12550 GCA_004365215.1 Cuniculus paca
TTTTACAAATACCACATTCTTTTCTAAAACAAATGAGCAAATGATACTACCATGAACAGTCATTTATGTAGTTGAAATAGGCAAATATTCACACAGATTCTCCTGAAAGGTACCATATCCCCTAGCCCTTACACCTGCAAAGTGCATGATTAATCAACTAATTAAAAAAACAAACAAACAAGATTTGCTTTGCTTTATGAACTTTTCCAACCATTTTGCCAATAATTAATACTTTAAGACAGTGCAAGTATCTTTGGCAAGGTATGACTTATCATCCTCCCTTGAATATCTTAGAAAAAAAATTTTTAAGGAGAAAAGAAGTGGGAAATAAAGGAAACTAGATATCTAATATAATGGGTTGGATTTTATCTCATTCCCAAATTCATAAACTGAAGCTCTAACCCCTTGAAGCTAAGAATGACACTTTATGTGGAAATAAGATCATTGCAGATTTGGTTAAGGAGACATCATTAGAGTGGGCTCTAATCCATTTCAACTGGTGTTTTCAGAAAAGGGAGAAATCTGGCCAGAGACAGGTCCATGTGTAGACACGGGGAGAATGTCATTTACAACCCAGCGAGGAAGGCTTCAAGTAGATCCTTCCCTTACAGCCCGCAAGAGAACCACCCGGCTAGCACTTTGATTTTGGATGCGTAACCTTCATAATTGTGAGATAGTAAATTTCTGTTGTTTAAAGCCTCCCAGTTTACACTGCAACTGTGCTAGGGCAGCCCTAGGAAACTTAGGCACCTGAGATAAAGCCTTAGCAAAGGAAGAATGTGAGCAAAGATTAGGGCCTCTGAAAGCAGATTCTTCCTATTTCTGTTTATGCTTCTGTCTGTGGTTGTCTTGCTTCATAGAGTGAGACAAAACCGGTATCTCCAGTCAAATGTGCTCCCTTAATCCTAGAAATGGGGAGATTCGTGGTTGTCCAGATCCAACCCAAGAATCATACATTTTGTAAGTTGTATGATTTCTACAGGATGATAATGGCCCGAAATACCACCCAAGGCAGCATTCTGGGATGTCGGTAGCCAGATTCATGCACAAATAGAACATAAAGTAAGTTGTGCGAAATGGGGTGGTGGGATGTACTTTGCAAAAGAGAAACAATGGCAAACACTGACTGGGAGAGCCCGGTTCTCGCAGCACACGTTTCCTCGCAACAAACAGTGAAAGGAATCGTTGGAGCTTTCCGGGCTAACTCCACAGGAATCAAATTTCTCTGAAAGTGCTGTTTGAGCTGCCAAGTCTGCCTCTAATGTTGTCTCACTGCTGCTTCTGCTCTCTTTCCCAAAGAGGTCTGCTATGGTGCCACTCTTGGTCCAGAGCTGCTAGAATCTCAGTCTCCCTGAGCAGGCTGTAATCGGTCTTCACAAAGCTGTGCACGGAGGGCTTCTGCAGAAAGAACACCAAGAGAGCAGGAGATCGAGTAATGGGCTTAAGAACAACAGAGCATATAAATTATGCTCAGAAATTTCACCAGGGAAGTAACCAGTGTGAAAAGCTGGAGGAAAAGCTATTTACCTCTGACAAAATAGGGCAAAAGAGCTACTGTCACAGACTTCCAGTTACCCAATAAAAAGAAGAAAGCAATATAATCAGATCAACATGTAAAGAGTGACAATTAAATGTAATAACAACGTGTTCTTTAATTATAAGGTAAGGAGTTGAATAGAAGAACAGTTATGCACTCAATAGAGTTGTAAAAAATGTCAAGCTTGGGGGGAGAAAAGAGAATTTGTCTCATAAAAAGAAGGAAGTGATGAGGGCTGAGAAATATATTAAAACATCTGTCCTGTTTCACAACCGTATAGCAGTTCCCAGCCTTTTTATTAGACCTCCAGATGTGACTTTGCTGTGTGGACCTCGGGGAGGGAAAGGTTCAACACACTGACACCAGCAACCTTCCGAGCAGTGCAGAGCCCACTCCAGACGGAAAGTGGCAAAACATTTTGTGCAATTTTGATGTCCACTACTGAAATATAGACAAGTAAAAGGAAGTTACTTAACCCTTTCCTACCACTGAGTTAATCCCAACCAAGTGAATAGGAAACCCCCCCCCACTTCTGCAATTATGTTCAAAAACAGAAACAAAAACAAAGCCAAAAAAAAAAAAAACCAAACACCTGGAGACTCTTCCTTTACAATCAATTTGATTTTGTTGCTCATTATGGCTTATTGTAGAACAAGATCTAAATTGCATTCTGTTGAAATAAGAAGCCAGCTCCATTTTTTCCCATTTCTTTGACTTTATTCCTTTTTCCTGCCTGTCAGTCACTTTCTCTTCCTCTCTCTCTTTCTCGCTTCTTCCTGTGTTTCTTAGTGTGCTTCCAGATTTCAAAATTCCCCAAGAACTCAAATCGTGAAGGACATTTTACGTGGTCTCTCTTCTGGTTGCTGAGGGTTGCCGCCACTGACAGGACAATGTTACCATGGAATTAAAATAAATATGGGATGGGGCTTGCACGACAAAGCACCAACAGCTGTAAGCAAGAACTAACATGATTGTTTCCAGTCCGGCTCGCTCTAATATCTTTCCTCCAATCCTCATATCCACATTTCACTGTGACTGCCTGCGGTGTGGGAGTGGGCGGCCCAGGGGAAACACAGGAAGCAGAGGTGGGAACCAGCGATTAAAATGTAAACCACAAGGCAGCACCATGAACAGGTGCAGATGTGCAAGTGTGGCACTGACAGAAGGACCTGCTGGTCTGGAGCAGACCACCAAGGGACCGATGGGCTGCGACGCGGTCACTCCCTGGAGACGGAGGAGGCCAAGGAGGAGACCAGGAGTTCAGCTTTGTTTTGTTTTGTTGTTTTGGTTTGCTTTGGTAGGCACTGGATTCAGGGCCTTTGCACTGAAATTTGGCCACAGCCTTCTTTTAAATTTTTATTTTGGGATGTGATCTTGTTAAATTTCCCAGGCTTGGCTTGCAATCTTCCTGCCTCAGCCTTCCATGTTGCCGGAATTACAGGCCTGTACTACAACATCCAGTTTACAAGCCTCAATTTTAAGGTAGAATCAGAAGCAATTTTCAAAATGAGAGTTGTGTCAAAATAGATTTGCTTCAAATGGTACCTTTGGCTGGGCATGATGGCGCATGCCTGTAACTCCATCATTTGGGAGGCTGAGGCATGAGGATTGTCATGAATTTAAGGCCAACCCAGTTACATAATGAGTTCAAGGTTAGTCTGAACTTCATAGCAAGACCTTATCTCAAAACAAAAATGGTACCTTTGAGAATGGTAACCTAGGGCTTCCTGGGGCCGCTCTTGAGCATAAACATCCCAACTCACCTTCACTACCTTTGGACATCTGCTTCAATGGTTCAAAGGCTCAATCACTGTTCAGTCTGGTGTTCTTCAGCTCTGCACCCTGGAGCAGCACTACTTTTACAGGGCGATGCAGATGTTCTGCTGACAGTGAGTAACCGCAAGCATCCCGAATCCATGTGCCTGCCTGGTACTCCGTGCCCAGTAGGGCTTGAACCAGAACCACCTTCCTCCTAGAATGCTCAGTGTGTGCTAAGACCTGACTCACAGTGAGTGCTCAGTAAATGCAGTGTGAATGAGTGATCGCCTGAACAGGCATGAGGCCCACCAGAATAACCTTCCTCTGTCTTCCTCCTCCTCCCTCTTCTGGCATGAGCTGACGCTCTGGTTCAGATCCTAGTTCCATCATTGGAACTCTCCACACTTTACAACAATGAAATGGAAACAGCAACTTCCAAGATAGCATTTGTGGATGAAAAGGGATATGTCTAAATTCCTACCGCAGCACTGAAGAAAACCACAGCAAATATTACTTAATAAATACAACCCTCCACCCCTTTGTATGTTCACACATTTAAGCCTTTCACCATCTCTCCAATATTAAAGACTGCTCTGAGTTTTACACATTAGAAAATACAAAGAAAAATATCCTATGTTTACTTGTGGCATTTAATAACCCCCACTTAATAATCCCACTCCAACATGACTCTATCAGTGGACTGAGAGTCTCACCATAGTGCTCCACACAAAGTTACTGCTTCATAAATGTGGGTTAAGTTTAAAACCAATGGAAATGTAAAGGTATGAGCTCACTTGTGCAGGCGGGGCTTGCGTAGAGGAAACTTAAAGGGCCAGGGCTGAGCCCCAAGGAGAAAAATACCTCAAGAGAGATGGGGAGGTATACAGAAAGTGTGAGGGCTTTGGCTTCTGAGAACGTAGGTGTAAATCTTTCCCTTAATAGGACATTGCTCCACCCGCAATTGTGGGTGAGTTAAACCACTCACAGGGTGGGTGAGTGCTGAAAATGGGGGGGTCTCAACTGCAAATTACAGGCCCAACCACCCCTGCTCAGCCTCTGCCCTTCGCAGGCCAAGGTCTCCACAGGCACTGGGATAAGCATCGAAGATAGAGAAGGAAGAGTAAGACTCAAGCATTTCACACATTAACTAGAGTGGGATGAGACATTAAAGTGCCATAAATCAAGGTAGAAATAATCTTTGGAGCTGCAATAACCGAGTATTTTGAACTCTCTAGATATGATGAAACCATATTAGAGTCGGTGCTGTCTATTTTCCTTAGTATCACTCTATCTTGTTTTTGCTAGTGTTTCACCTTTTAAATTCCTTCTTGATCTCTCTCTCCTACATATCTCTCTGCCTTTCACGTCTTTCTTAAGATTGTTAACTTGCTGGTTTTGTGATTCCATCAAAGTACTAGGGCAATGTATATGTGTTCATCCAACATAATCACTGTGATTCTCTCATATACAAAAAGAAGGGAGAGAAGAAAGAAAGAAGAGAAAGTAAGAAGAGGAGAGGAAGAGAGACAGAATGGGAAGAGAAAAGGAAGGAAGGAAGGAAGGAAGGAAGGAAGGAAGGAAGGAAGGAAGGTAGGAAGGAAGGGCACAGTATCATAATGCAGCAAGGTTACCAGCATGCAAGCACAAGGCCACACTGTGGAAGAGGAGGGTGCACCCCAAAGTGACCAGGGAGCCAGGCAGAGGAACCAGCCAGCCTCCCAATGCACACCCCAGCAGCCAACCCCAGTGCGAAGGTGGACACAGAGGTGGGGAGAGCCTGGGACAGTGAGCACCTGCTCTAAGGCCCCGCAGCCAGTGCTCCCCTCTTGTTGCAAAAGAGTAGGAGAATTAGGCATGGATGGCTTGCAGTTTTCGTGTTATTATACTCTTCGTCTTGGCTGTGGGGACACCGTATCACCAAGCACCTCCACATAACTATGCTCATCTCTGGATCCCACTTGGAGGGGATTCTCCTCCCAACCACACTGTGACTTCTTGGCTTTGGGCCTCAGTTCACACTTTTCCGTAGTTCCTGGAATCCCGAAGCTGTCTTTACTGCCTGCCTTAGTTTCCATTCAGTCTTCATTGGGCCAGGTTCCTATCTCCAAGAATCCCGACCTTCTCTTTGGATCAAATTTCCCCTTTTTCAATTCTGACCTTCCTTTAGAATGTGAGCAACTTACAGCTTGTGAGCAACACTGAGCAGCACAGTACCTAGAAACCTGCAGACCGTCCCCTTCCAGTCACACAGACACCTGCAATGTAGCATCAGTCCACACTTCGGAGCTCTCCTGCCTGGGTTTGAATTCTGACTTGGTCATTTCCCAGGCATTTTCTCTGAACTCAGGGCTGTAATTAACATTACTTCTCTTAGGTTCCTTGGGTGTGAAGTGAGGATAATATTTACCTCATAGGGTTGTTGTGAGATCTGAGTAAATAAAAGATAGATAGATAGATAGATAGATAGATAGAAGACATAGATGATAGATAGACGATAGATATAGATGATAGATGATTGGTAGATAGATGATAGATAGATATAGAAGATAGACAAATAGATGATAGAAAGATAGATGATTGGTAGATAGATGATAGATAGATAGAGAAGATAAATAGATAGACAGATAGACAGAGTTTCAAGCGATAGCTGACATAAATGCTGGGTGTTAACTGTCACCACAGTCATATCATCATCAATGTCAGATTTGTTAACCTGACCACAGGTTCTGGGTTCCCCACAATCCCTTCCTCAGGGTTACCCTAACACTTACTTACATTTGTCGTACTTCCAGATTATTCAGATTAAATGTCGATTTCTGACCCTTTGTGTTCCAACCTGCTGACACAAGCCCTAATCCAAGTTAATTAAGTAGAACAACTGTTCACTCATATCCTGGACAAAGCCACAAACTTCCCTCGATAAATATTTATTATTAAGGGAAAAATGAGCTACTTGTACATAAAAAAAATTACCAGAAATAAAGATGAAAAAAAAAAGGGAAAAAGAAAATTGTGGTATTATTGGTAATGACCTTGGAAAGATAAGAAATGTGTCTTAGGAGGAGAATTAATGAGACTGTTAATTTTAGGAGATTGTGTTCAAAATGCTGCGTTTGTTTAGAAAGACGCATTTGTTGAGAAGAAAAGTACTAAGGGGAGGAAAAAGAAAATTTAAAAAAGAAAAAAAAAAAAAACCCTAGCCAGGGCACTGCAAGAAACTCAAGCCAGTATGTAGCTTGCATCTGCTGGCAATACCCTCATCAAAGAAGGAAATAAGATACAAAACTGAAATTGCTATTCAAAGACACTTGATAAACAAAATAATCCATTCAATATAACAGATGTCTGTACAATAGTGTGTGCCATGACTAAAATATCTGACCCACCCACCTACCCACTGGCAACGCTACCAAACACAGCAATTTAAGCAGGCAACCTGAATGCGAGAAATAAAACTGGCTCTAACTACAGTGTCAGCAAAACCCACTCCTGCCGAAAAGAACATATACATTCAAGAGGGCTCATCTGAAAAGCATACTCTAAATGCTATATTCTCTCTCTTTACACTTTCTATCCATGTGACTCTTACCTTTAATCATTTCATCAGTTTTGTATTTCTAACAAGAAGTTGCAACCTTTACTCACTTCAGGAGACACGTTACTGGGGCCAGGGATTTAGCTCAGTGGTATAGCACCTGCCTGGCAAGCATGAGGTCCTGAGTTCCATTCCCGGTAGCCAAATAAAAGAGCCATGTGTTACCCACGCCATATTCCAGGCCCTGTGGCAGTGGTTGAAGATGCTAAAGTGGCTGAGACATGTACCAGATCTTGAGGAGTTTACACTGCAGTACTGTTTAGACCTGCCTCACAGTGGACTGAAACATCACTTAGGATTTGAGTCTCTGAAAATCTAAAATCACTAGGTAAATCACTAAATTCATGATTAACTTCTGATGAGCCTCTGAGACAATGTATTAAAATGCTCCAGCCAAAAAAGACCTAAAGGGGAGGTGAATTTTCACAGCACACTATTTCTGATAGGTTAATGACTCATGCTGGAAAATTATAGTCAGACTATACTTGCATTAAGTACCTGCAAGCTTAAAGTCACCCCTAAAAAATTTGGTTTATGGCATGAAAAACTTTATCACTTTGCAACCCAAATCCAATCAACAGAAAAGTCACTGAACATTGTTAATGCTCTCATGTACAAAACTGATGGAACAATGGCTTTTTATGCTCACTGTGCCTCTCATGGACACTGGGGATCTTACCAGAGTGAAGCAGTGTTACACTTCAGGGGGAAAAAAAAAAGATAAAACCCAATCCACACATTAAAACTGTTGAAAAAATAATCATCATCACATTTCCCTGTTGCCTAAATTCCTGATTAAACTTCTGATAAGCCTCTGAGACAATGTGTTAAAATGCTCCAACCAAAAAAGACCTAAAGAGGAGGTGAATTTTCACTGCACACTATTTCTGATAGCTCGCTCCTGAGCAAAGCAACTGGCGTCCCTGGGGACTCATTCAACATTCATTCGAATCATGGAGAAAGAGACCCAGTTTGGGAGATATTTTTCTGGAGTACAGAGGGGACTTTGATCCTAGCTCAGATAACAGCTGCTCTCCCTGAGAGGATTTTCTGGTCACCCCGTCCCTCAGGCCAGGAAAGTCTCAGGGGAGGTGTCTAGTTGACCTCAAAGCTCAGCGAAGCAACTGATACCTGAGGGAGGGTCTTTGAGTGGGCAAGGGAGTCTGGCACTGAGTGTTACCCTTCTGTCAGTCTCGCCCCCGGCTGGAGACAGAGCACACAGGAAAGGGACTCCGAAAGGGAGTCAGGTCTCACCTTGATTTTCCTCATTGTAAAAGGAAAGGAAGGCAGGAAGCCAAAATACCATGATAGATTTTAGTGTCTGCCATTGTGTTTTCTCACTGTTGTGGAATTGTGACAAAGTGTTTCCTCTGAAATTCCTGACCCCTGGCTTTTAAATATAGAAGCAAAGGCATGTTCATCTTTGAAGAAAATAAAATGTGTCATATGGTTAAGAAAGTAGGCAAGGAAGAAGATAAGATGACATCACTTCATAGGAAACTATTTTTCTTTTAGGATTAGGTGGGCTTGTCAAAGCTTTGGAGTGCCCCCTTAAAATGGAAGAGATTAATCTAAAGATCGACGATATGAGGAAATATTATGTCTTTGTGTTGTTATTTGTACAAGAAGCATCAAGGGCATCTTTGAAGTTACAGAGACATACAGAATCACTTTCGTGGTGGCTAGTTTAAAAAGGTGAATAGCACATACATCTCCAGCCCTCAGGAAATTATCTTACCATTCACAATTTGTAAGCCTTTATCTTTGATCATATAATAAGTATTTATTAAGCATTTATTACGTGCAAGGAAACAAAGGCAGGAAACCAAGGTATGTATGACAATCTCTGGATCTAATGGGGGGGGATACTAAAACTGTAGCTTTTAGGAATAACAAATGTCAGCGAAATGACAAAACCCGGAGGATTTAATTATCTCCCCGTGAACACCAACCCTACAAGTGGATTTGAGTTCAATTATTAATTCAATGAAGACCTAATGTCAATATGTCCAGATATTTAGTCAATCTCTTCCCTTTTCCCAAAAGGGAAATGATTATCACCTAGAGCAAGAGCCCAGCACCCCTCCACAGATTCACGAAGGCAGGGGAAGGCATTCGCCCGTCTTCCTCCCCTTCCCTCTCTCCTTCCAGCCCTCATCCTCAGGTGTGAGGGGCAGCAGTGGCTGTGCTAACCGAGCTGGGACAGGAGGAAGCAGGTGCTTCCGGTCTTCTTCCGGCCAAACCTGGCTGGCTATGTACCTAGGAGTGCGCCACCCGGCGGAAGGGAAGCCTGGCGGTACCCAGGCCATCTTCAGGTGAGGCTCCTCTACAAGAGGCAGAGCCTTATTCTGTCTCAAGGAAGTCACCTTCCTTTGGAGTCTTCTGAGGCTGGAAATGTCGTCCTCAGAGCCTTTGGCAGGCATTCTACGGGACAGGAATGTGCGTGCAATACGCAGCATGTAGAAAACGCAAAATCCACATCATGGGTCTCGTGTCTAATTCAAGAAGTCAGAATGTATGTGGCCACTGCACTGAGCACCTGTTCTATTCTGAGCGCCTAATCTGTTTTCCTTAGAAAATAAGATTTTTATCATTTAAGATAATGAGACCAGTCAAAGAGACCTGCACTCTTACTATAGCACTTATACCTGTTTAACTGGATACGCAAATGTTTTCTCCATTTTCTTTCTTCTTTGTAATACTTCATAAGATTTAATTGAGAAATTTTTATGCTTTGACCTTTTCATCCCTGTGACTTAACTTGGATTCTCAATTTTTTTCTTTTATTCTTTTTTTTTTTATACTAGAAATTGAACTCAGGACCTCTCACTTGCCAGGCAGGTACTTATGCCACTGAGCTATATCCCCAAGCCCTCTTTTATTCCAATTTTACATTTTTCCTTTCTATTATTATCCCTCTTCTGGAGAGCTGCAGCATGTGTTTTAAAATCACCCCTTACATCATGGTACATTTCTATATATGTCAGTGTACCTGTATCTGTATCTATATAAATGCATATATAGCCTGATGTGGTGGCACACACCTGTAATTCCAGCACTTGGGAGGCTGAGGCAGAAAGATCACTGTGAGTTCGAGGCCAGCCTGGGCTACAAAGTGAGTTTAAGGCCAGACTGAATTGCATAGTGAAACCCTGTCTCAAAAAGACAAAAATAAATAAATAAATAATGCATGTATATAGCTGTACTCATATTATATACCTAACTCACTGTCTAGCATATACTAGGCTATTTGGCATTACCCTGAATTCTATGTGGATTCCTTTTGTTATACAACCAAACACTGGTTTTCAATAAGTGTCCTTGTTTTTTTGTTTCCTACTTTGCCTCATTTAAATTTCTTTCTTTTCTCCTTTTCATTATTATTATTGTCAAGGTTAGCTGGCAGGACCAGCAATGTTCCTTCTCTGTTCTACCCCAGGAAGAAATCAACTCTCCAGACAGCCTTGGGTCATAATTCATTTTGTAGCAATGTTGATTGCCTCTCCTTTTCACAAAACAAGTCACACTGGTCCATTCAATTGACAACATTCTGATGACTAGACCCAGGGAGGGGAAGAACAACTACTCTAGACTTACCGATAAGACATTTATGTGTGAAAGGGTATGAAATAAATCAAGATAAAACTCAGAGACCTCTGCCTCAGTGAAATTTCTAGTGGACTCGTGGTGTGGGGTGTGTTGGACTAGCCCTTCTAATGTGATGAGCGCAACGCCTACTGGGTTTGTGTTTATCACAAAGGCAACATGCTCGTGTATCACCCACTTGTCAAATGATACAAGAAGCTGCTGGTTTTTCATGAGGCCTAGGAAAAAGCAAGACTGTGCAGCAGGTCCAGGCATCTGTGCAAACTACCTGCCACTTGGGCCACATGATTCATCAGATCCAAGGGTGCTGGAAGTCTTGATGGCACCTAAGGGTGCTGTGGAGGGGCCTTAGAAGACCCAATGGGTGACTCACAGTGCAGGCCTTTAGAATTTTAGAAGGCCCTGCCATCATCTGCAGAAAACTAGTCTTGTTTAGAGGTAGCATTCTTGGTCTGCTACTGGGCCTTCGTAAAAACTGAACACTAGACCATTGGCCATCAAATTACAATGTAACCTGAGTTGCCCAGCATGAACTGGGTGACAGCTGACTTACCAAGCCATGCAGCTGCTTGTGCACAGTGTCACTCCCTCAGCGATGGCTGTGGTATCCGTATGATCCGAACTCAGCAGGGTTGGAAGGTATTAGTAAGTTACATGGAGAAGCAGACCGAATTCTCAAAGTCCCTAGTCCTGCTATAATGCCTTCTTCTTCCTGCCTGCACCTACAGCCACATAAGGAGCTCCCTACCCTCTGTTGATGGAGGAAAAGAAAACTAGGGCTGCTTTACAGATTGTTCTGTACGATATGAAGGCATCCTGGGAATTGCTTCAGCAATAAACCCCTATTTGAGGCATCTCTGAAGGACAGAGGTGAAGGAGAATCCTCCCAGTGGGTAGAACCTAAGCAACAGGCTTGGTCATTCACTTTTCATGGAAGGAAAGTGACCAGAAATGTCATTATATGTGAACCATGCTGTGGCCAAGGGACTTAGAGGAAATGTGACTAGAAAGTTAATGACAAAGACATTTGGGAAAGAGGTATGTAGATAGACCTCTCTGAATGGGCAAAAAAATGTGAAGATATTTGTGAATGCTTACCAGACAGGGATCTCAACAGAGAGGATTTTAAAAGTCAAGGGGATAGGATGTTTCATTCTCTGGACACCAGTCACCCTTTTACCCAAGCCACCTTTCCATTGTCAAGTGGAACTATGAATAAACTGGCCATAGTAGTGGGGGTGGAGAGTGCCCATGTAGTCAACTACATAGACTTTCACTTACCAGGGCCAATTTTGTCTATGTTCACCACCAACTGCTCAATCTGTCAGCAACAGAGATCAACTCAGCCCCCAGTTTGGAACTGTTCTCCAGGGCGACAGCCAGCTACCTGGTGGCAAGTTGATTACATTGGTCCACTTTTATCATGGAGGGGCAGTATTTTGTCCTTACTGTAAAGGACACTTTGGATACAGATTTGCCAGAATGCTTCTGCCAAAACTACCTCCCATGACTTATAGCATGCCTGACCCAATATCAGATATTCCACAAAGCACTGCTTCTGATCAAAGAACTCACTTCATAGGCAAAGAAATACAGAAATAGGTCCATGCTCATAGAATTCACTGATCTTACTGTGTTCCCCATCATTCCAGAGAAGCTGGCTTGAGAGACTTGTAGAATAGCCTTTTGCAGACTCCGTTATAACCTGGATGGCAGTACCTTGCTGGACTGGGCCCAGGTCCTCCAGAAGTGTGGATATGCTCTGACTCAGCATCTATTACTGTTCCCACAATAACCAGGATTCACAACTCCACGATTCAAGGGGTGGAAGTAAAAGTGGTATCACTCACTATTACCCTTGACCACCCACAAGCACATTTTGCTTTCTGTTCCCATGAGTTTATGCTTGGTTGGCAGACAGGTCTTAATTCCAGAGAGAGAAATGCTTCTAACAGGAAATTAAAAATGATTCCATTGAACTGGAAGTGAAGACTACCATCCTGACATTTTGGGTCCCTTAATCTCTGCCCACGGGAAAAGAAAGAAGTTATGGC
>RJWT010040140.1:0-12576 GCA_004365215.1 Cuniculus paca
CTTTTTGTCTCCACAGTGTCTCTACATCTGGGGTAATCTGGCCTCGTGTTGTGTGTAGAACAGCACAGCCTTAGTTCCCTCAAGTGGCTTACAGTGTCATTGCTGCGCTGAGCCTGCCCTTGATCATTCTGCAGAGCTCTGTGCAGTGTGATCCTCATTTACATCTTTGCAAATCCCAGGACTTTGCTCAAAGCTCTGTTTCTCACCCCAAAGACCAGCGCGTGTGTGGTGAAGTGTTTCTTAGAGGACAGTGAGACCCCGAAACGGAGACATGGGATGAAAGGGTCAAGGCATTGCTCTGAGAAAGTAAGTAGGGATGTCTCAGGAGAGGGGACTGCTGCTGGGTTCTTTTAAATGTCCCAGAGGAATTGTTCCTTTTTTTAACGCAACGAACCAGAGTAAAGAGCACCTCGTTTTCAAGCCGGGTCCATTAGCAAACACTGGGTACAGCGTTCCTGGGAGTGGGAGCCTTGCTGCCTCTCTGTGTGTCCGTCAGGCTTCCACAGCCACTCCTGGATACCTGGGGGTGGGGCTGCCCGCGGACAGCCCAGAGGTGACCCAGCACTTGGGCGAACACGGCCAGAGTCATCAGTGTTATTCTGGGCTCTGCCACCCTGCGTTTCGAAAGCACGTTGACACCTGCGACCTTGCACTCTTTCCTCGGACTTCTGGCTGGTAATTACATCTGGATTATAGGTGAGCGTGTGACTTGGCCTAAACATGTAAGAGTCAAGACTGGTGTGCAGTCCTGAAACCTCTTACTATGGTCTGATTTTTGTTTTGTTCTCACCCAGTTTATTCTTGGATTTCTCTCTTCCCTTGGGGAGTAGAGTACATGGGGTATTGGAGGCATTTAGAATCCTGTCCCAAGTTTTTAAATGAGAAGTTGTATCTAAAAGAAAGAGAGAGCTGGTCAGGTATAGACATTTACTATGGCCTTGCCAGTAATGCCCATGTTGTGACTAGATGAAAGACCATTCAAAAACTACTCAAAATTATCAAGCTCTCCAACATATGTGTTTGTTCATATGCATGCTTCAGTGATGGAACATCTTAACAGCGAAGCATGAAAGGGCAAGCTCATATGCAGTAATCCTTCGTTCTGAAGGATATATATGTCCTGGTAAGACTGTTAAATTGTAGATTTTTTTTTTTGTACTTAAAGATGCAATTACAATGCATATCATTATGAAGGCTTCAGAGTGCTATGTAAGAGCTTAAGGCACAGGGGTTGTCTTCCCAATCGTGGAGAGAGAACTGTCTGTCCTTCCTGCTTCTGACTGCAACAGTAACAAGTTCAGGTCACAAGCAACCTCTCCTGCTGGCATTCCTGGCATAATCAGCAGCTGACCTCTGTGGCTTACTTGAGAAGTGGATTTGCAACTTTATTTTACTCTCAGCTTAAAGGACTCAGTCACTTGTAGTGTATTACCTTGGGCTACTGGAGGTCTAGAGTAATAGAAAATAGGGTCAATCAAGTATTGTCAAAATTAATCACTAAATTAAAGCAAATTTCTAATTTGCAAATAATCTCTGAGATGTGTTCATGGAAAGAAATTTCTACATAGAATGAAGACATTGGCATGTGTGGGAAAAAAAGGTACTGGAGTTAGGTAAAGATTTTAAAGATTATTACCTAGATTGTTTCACTGGTCGCATGTGATCATTTCTCTGAGCTTTATTTGGACTTGCGTTGATGCGGTGTTCTCTAGGAGTGAACAATGCTTGAATGCCTTAACTTTAGCTCTTGTGATGTTCTTAAATAACTGGAAATGCAGCTCAGGGAATGGAAAGAGCATCTAAGGCAGTTGCTTGCCTCAGTGGCCATTGTTTGAAGTAGAGAACAAAAGATGACAGGAAGATGAAATGTTTATACTTGCTCATTCAGAAAAGCATGACTTAGCACCTCGATCTATGTAGCTGTACCTGTTGCTTGGGTAGTTGGCAGTTATTCAAGAGTTCTAGATAAGCTGCAATGAAATATTTTAACACAAGACCTCAAGCAATTATTCTGTTGCTGTGAATTAACTAGCTTACCATGTCCACTAATTGCACACAAACCGAAGTGACATACTGTACAGTAATGCTGCTACACACATACTCTTACAATGCTGGGCAAGACATTTACAAATGCTAGCACAAATGACTTTGTCTCTGGAGAGCTACACTAGGTATTCCATGTTGTTCATTGATTCCATAAATACTTGCCTGTCCAATGTGTACTGGATACTGGCCACTTCCTGTATTTAGTTTTACCCACGCAGGGCTGTGAATCTTCAAATAATTTCTCAGTATAGATATTATGATTTAATAAGCCAAAGGGACATCATTACAGGGACATTTGGCAAGGATACTTAAGGGATCATAACTGTTCACATTTGTTCTTTAAAGATGATGAAAGATCAGTGGACTCCTAAGTGTCTGCAGTCTGGAATCTTAGGTTGCTTGGAAACGCAGTGACTATGGACTTGCTGAGCTAGTCCAGTTTATCGGTGAATGCAAAACTGACTCAGCTGGCATTGTGCTAAATCTCCACATTTTGCTGATAAGAACATTCAGATAATCCCTTTTATTATATCAGCACTTTTACTATTTATGCAGTTAAGCTAAATAATATAATTTATTGAATTTTGAAAATAGTTGATAACACATTGTAACTACATACATGGTGGTTAAATTTAAATTCTATATGCATTTTTAATTTCAAATGTATAGTGTCTGTTGCTTATTATCCTGCTTTCCAAATTTATGTAGATGCAAACACAGATGATTTGGATTAAATCAAAAGCAGGATAAAAAAAAACTAACATAGCATATTACTCATAGGCTAATTAAAGTTTCAATAAATTTTAAAAAATTAGTAGTTCTACGTAAATAACCTATAAATCTTTAGTACAATTTAATGACATTTTTATGTTATGTTACAAAGTCCTTATTTGCAGATGACATAATGTTATTATATTATTTCTCTTTCAAATATTATGTTCAAAGTAATATACCATGTCATTTGATACACAAGTGCATTAGAAAACAGCTTTATTTGAAGAGCATACTTTTGTAATCATGCGACGATGTTAGAGAACCAGCTGTTATCTGAAGTTTGAGCAGGCATTTGCTGTAGTGCATTCACAATGACATCGTCCTTTCCGATTTAGAGTTTAATAATGCCTTCTATTGCCCTACGCATTTCTCCCTTTTGTAAACTGTAGTCTCTGTCCCTCTTCATCAGCTGCATGCGTGTTTATCTTATCTCCCTATTGATTCCAACTTTTCTGTTTATCAGGACCAATAGCAGAGGTAGAGCCAGCAGTCTCTCCTGAGACAAGATGCCTACAAGGCCCTATTTGCCATCCTCCTCCTCTGGGTTTTGGCATTTATGCAATTTGTTTTGATATTTATGAGTTCACCCTATTAAAGTGTCTCTTGAGTGAAAGAAGCCATGGGTCAAATTTTCACAGGACAATGCTACATGTGATACGTTCAACTTTGCTTTACTCATTTCTTTACAGTTCCACAAATGATCCATCTTTTTGTATCTTCTAATATGTTAATCCAGCTACACAATGCCTCTGTGGATGGTCACAGGCCTCACATTAGAGATAGAAGCAAGTACAAAGAGAGAATTTAATTTACAGCATTTTCCTGGCACTAAAGGCCCTTTGAAAGTCAATTCCTAGGGGTCCTTTTCAAAAGCTTCAATGACTAAGCCATATTAAGCTCTGCCCTTAATAGAGCAGTATTGCTAGTTACACTAATGCACTACCATTGTTTAACAAAATAAACAAGTGGTCCAGAGCACTCACTGATGCAAAGGAATCACTCTTATGAAGGGTCATGGGTACGTATGTAAGCACATAAGGCAATAGTCAGTTGGCTTATACAGAGCAGATAGTAGAGTGTAACTATGCAGAAGACATGGAAAGTACTTGTGATTGGCCAAAACAAAACAGTACAACACAGCTGCTCATAAGGACTGCTTCATCACGCTCTTCTTGTGTGGTTGAATTATTTTAATAGATTTGAGAAAATTTCATTCTAATAAAGATGCATATTTCTGGCCATGGGTACTTACGAACAGTTCGTACCCTGGACCACTTGCAGTGTTTGGGAAGACTTGCGGTATAGAAGTGCACGACTCATTCTTGTGCTGCAGCTGTTCCATGAATATCTGGAATGAACAAGCACAGCTCTACATCCAACTATTTCCTCATGTGAAATAATCAGATTGCGTATACACTTAATACACTCAGAGTTTTGCTTAAAGCGCACAATTATACCTTCTTCCATATACTGCATACATGATGTTTACTGAGTGCAAAAAAAAATAAATAAATAAAACACATTTGCTAAATCACTGGGCCTTTTAAACTCAATCCCAGGTAACTTGAAAATGCAGCTATCTCCTCTCTGACTGCAGTGTTAATGTATGCGTGTCTCTTTGTAAATTATGCTGTGATGCTCAGTTTATCATCGTCCGTCGTGAACACCCACGCACCTATTAAGTGTCACATTCTGTTGTCAACTCTGGAACACAATGGCAGTGCTACCCGTAGGGTTCCCAGTGAGGACACCGCAGGGAGATTCATTGTGAGCTACTCCCCTGCTACACATGAAAGAAAAATACGTGATAAATGAGCCTTCTGGGACTCCTTTCTACATGTGGGACACTAAAGTACTCTGAAAATAGAAGAATAAGACATAGACACATGGTATCTTATGTGATTTATTTTATATTAACTTCTATATGTGTTGCCTGTAGTACAGAAAACCACACTACAGGAATACTATACTTTCTTTTCATTTCCTTTTTTTAAAAAAATAAAAAAGCATTATGGTTAAGCTGTGTTTCCTGCTGATTAGATATTTTAGTTGGTTCAGTGCATGTGATCTAAAGTCCACATTTCACGTAGACTTTCAGGGAGTAGCCTGGGTGCTGTCCATCTTTGCCAGCGGAGTCCACACCGGGACTTGTTGGCCCACAGAACCCAGAACTCCAGGTAGCGCTCTTCCGGCACTGCTGGGGTCAGCAGCAGGCTCCTTCTTAACCTCCCCTGCCCTTGTACCTCCCAGGTGCCGGGTTTGCCCCAGGTTGGCAGTGTCCTTATTCTCACATAAGGCACAGGGCTTGGGAGGAGCAGAGGTAACAGCAGAAACTCACCTGCCACCAGTTTTGAACAAAAAGCATAGTTGGGTGAATCCTCCAGGAAAATGCATGGTCTTACACACCCTGTCACTGAATGAAGGGAAACACTCAGTAAAACACCAGCAGTTTTAGAGGCCATGTCCTGCTAAGATGGGTGCATCAGACAGCAGAGGCAACAGCAGATAGTCTGCTCGGCAGTGTTAAGGCTTCTCTGGGAGCCTCTGGGCACTCATGGGCTGCAGGTGCTTCCCACTGACCGAGTTTCTGGGTGTTGACTCTCAGCAGGGCTTGCAGTTTTCCCTTAGGAAACTCCTGAACATGTTGAAATGCCTCTTCAAAACGGTTTGGTCAGTGGAGGTGGCTGACTTGGAGTCACTCATTGTGCCTCATCTACACAAGCTGAAGCAATTGCCTCAGAATATAGCTTACTCTTCCTACATTATATTCTGCTAAAAGGAGCATTTCCTATTCCTAGTTTTAATTTTACCCTTCCAGGATTGGATTAAGATTGCCGGAAAGACTGGTATTTTCAATGGTAGGTACTGTATCATGGAAAGAAAAGGTTTCCAAGTGATGCATTTGCACCACAGTACTTCAAACAAACAAAAAATCACCACAGCGTTTCCCCCCAACCCAAAAAACATGGCCAGATAACAGAGAGAAAGCTCAATACGTGATTCAAATTGAGCCTTCTCTTTTTGTTTTCCCTCTTTTGCTAGGATACAGGTAGTCAACACAGAAAAAGCAAGTGACAGAATAAGGTTGAAGTTTGACTGAAATATTTTTGAATAATGGATAGCCTTCCTGCACACAAATAACGAACTCACCTAGAGAGAAATTTCTGGAATGACACCTTTCACAATAGCATCAAAAAATGAAATATTTAAGAATTAATCTAACAAAGGAAGTAAAAGATCTTTACACTGAAATCTATGGTACTCTGAAAAATGAAATCAAAGAGGATATCAGAAAATAGAAAGATATCCCTTGCTTTTGGGTAGGAAGAACCAACATAGTGAAAATGACCATGCTCCCACAACTGTGACACAGATTTAATCCAATCACAATCAAAATACCAATAATATATCTCACAGAATTAGAGGAAACTATTCTAAAATTCATTTGGAACCAGAAGAGACCTAGAATAGCAAAACAATTCTGGGCAACAAAGGCAAAGCAGGAGCATCACAATCCCTGACTTGAAATTATACTACAAGCTACTGTGATAAAAACAGCAGGGTACTGGCAAAAAAACAGAACCGAGGATCAGTGGAACAGATTAGCAGATGCAGAAACAACTCCAAACACACTCAGCCACCTTATCTTCGACAAAGGAACAAGCATGTTCACTGGAAGAAAGACAGCCTCTTTAATCAATGGTACTTGAAAAACTGGCTCTCCTCATGCTGAAGACTAAAACCAGACCCATGTCTTTCACCATGCACTAAACTAAAATTAAAATGGATTGAAGATCTAAATATTAAAACAGAAACATTAAATCTGCTGGAAGAGAAAATAAGTAGGATTTTTGAAGATACAGGTATAGGCAAAGACTTTATGAACAAAACTCCAATTACACTGGAAGTATTACAAGAAATCAACAACTCATTAAAAAGTTTTTGCACAGCAAAGGAAACCATCTACAGAGTGAAGAGACAACCCACAGAGTGGGAAAAAAATGTTGCCAGCTGTACCTCGTACAAAAGACTAGTATCTAGAATATATAAAGAACTAAAAAAAAAAAACTCCATATTTAAAGCTCCAATCCAAAAATGAGCATCTGAAATGAATAGATACTTCCCAGATGAAGAAGTACAAATAACAAATAAATACATGAAAAAAAATTTCAGCAGTGTTGGTCATTTAAGTGATGCAAATTAAAACAACACTGAGATTCCAGAAAGAAAGGCTGTCATCAAGAAATCAACCCATAACAAACGCTGGTGAGGCTGTGGGGAGAAAGGAACATTCTCCACTGTTAGTGGGAGTGCAGACTGGTGCAACCACTGTGGAAATCAGTGTGGAGATTCCTCAGAAAACTAGGACTAGAAGTTCCATTTGACCCAGTTATTCCCCTTCGTGGTATTTTCTCAAAAGAATAAAAAGCATCAGACTACAGTGACATACGCACACCCATATTTCCAGAAGCAGTTTGGAACAGCTAAAACTTGGATCGATCCCAAGTGCCCCTCAACCTGTGAAAGGACAAAGAAGATGTGGGGGTTTTAGACTTTATGACTACTCAGTGATAAAGAAAGATAAACTTGAGACATTTCTAGGTATACGGATGCACTTTGAGACCATACTCCTGAGAATATCGAGGGACTCATGATTGTGTGTTGTACGCTGGTGGATGCCGCTGCCCCTGACACAGAAACACCTGCCGAGTGTGCACAAGCAGCACACCACCAAAGAGCCAGAGACCACACAAACGCACGGTTTATTCTAATTGAGGGATATTTGCGCTTTTGCATGTGAAATTGCACTGTTAATTTATACATACTTACAAATTTATATACCTAAAATCATGTGTCATTTCGAAGGAAAATTAAGACCTAAAAGAGAAACATCGAATAGGCAAAAATCAAGAACCGACGAATGCAGTGTAAGTAAGAAAAGAAGAAAACATTAAAAGAGAAAACTTGCGAAAGGCAGACGTCCATACTGAAAGCGTGTGATGAAACCAGCTTTTGGAATTTAACTTGACACAGACAGTATTTCATGTCTCTCACTTGAGGGTTGCCTAAAATGTGATTTTCGTGTTTCTATTTCACCTTAAATTTTATGCCCTTTCAGCCTCTTTCCCCATCCCACTGCTATTGCCCAATGCTCCCTGAAGAGATAATGAAAACGAGAGGAAAAACAGCCTAAGCTGCGATCTTGGATCATGTCCAGAAAGGATTTTCAGTCCTTAGTATACATGGAAGAGGCCACTCCCGGCTTTCCATGCACGGCTCGGAGAGTAAGCGTCATCCTCAGCAAAGTGACCCCATCAGGGAAGCCCTGTGTACAGAGGGAAACTGCAGAGTGCGGTGGGCGACAGCACCTCACCTGCTGTCTGCGTCTTGCCCCAGGAAGGAAGCCCTTCTGGACGGTATCAGCTCAGCACTTGTGTCCCCTGCCTCTCTGAAGACGCAAGGCCTAAGGGGATGCAGCAAAAGCAGGTAGATTCGTGGTCATCTGAGGATGAGTGAGACGCCTTCGCCTATTGATGCATGCGCAGAACAAGGAGAAAAGCTGCGCCTAGGGAGGGGAGAGTGGCGACGAAGTGCCAAGTCCTGGATCGCTCCTGGGCAAGCAGAGACAGTGGGGAGCGGCGACAGGGCTGGGCTTCTGGCCCCACCTGCGGCGCTGGCAGGGAGGGCGCGCTGTCGGTGCACCTGCGAGCTCGCGCGTGTTCCTGGGGACCGCACCTGTCAGGGCTCTGCAGAAGCCAGCTGTGCCGCTGCTCCTCCCGGCCGGGCTGATGCGCAGTCCCGCCGCTGAGTCACACTTCTCTTTCTAAGGTGTAAGTGTGGAGATTTTTGCTCCCTCCGCCCCCCGGCCAACGAGGTTGAGATTTCTTTCATCCAAGCGGGGAACAAGCCATCACAGCCACATGCGGGACAGTTGAAGAGTTTTGATATTTTATTTTCGTTCCAATTTGATTAACGTATTGATTGTAAATTGACTAATTCTACTTACGAATATTTATAGGGTACAATATGATATTATATTGTGGAATGATTATTATATGATAATGTGGGATGATTCAATAAGCCATTAAGGAATTAGCGTAGCCATCATCTTGAGTACTTATCTTTTGCGTGGTGAAAACATTTGAAATCTATTGTCTTAGCGATTCTCAAAGACACAATATTCGTTATTAACCAGTCACCGTACTGCGCAGTAGATCTTAGACACCTTATTTCTGCCATTCTCAGAAGCCTTGCACCATCTGAACCCATCCTAAGGCTTCTCGGGCCTCCTGCCCCGGGTACCCCATTCCACTCTGCCTTTATGAGTTCAATAGCTTTAGGGGTCACATGTGGGTGAAATCATGCAGGAGTTTTACCATTTCTATAAGGATCACTCGTCTTTTAAAAAAAAACTAAGTTTATTGGTACATTTTAAGTGTACATGACGATCACATCCATCATAGGAAATTAGTACCTGTGCATGATCTATCTTGAGTCTTCTTATTTCATTCCCCTTCCCTCCCTTCAACCCCTCTTCCCCTCCTTGTTCACAAAATTTTGTTTCCAATTTTTCCTTCTTTTGTCATTTAAATTTTCTTTTCCTTCCTTTCACCCTCCTCCCTTCCTAGTTCCCCTTCCCATTTCAACATTTTCTTACTATTTCATAATATCTAGTACACATTTTGGTCCTTATTTACACTTCAATTTCTCACACTAGAGAAATAATGTGATTGTAACACATGTGTGTCTGATTTACTTCACTTAAGGGTATGGTCTCAAGGGGCAACCATTTACCTAAAAATGTCTCAGGTAAATCCTGAGTAGTATGTCCATTTATAACTGAGTAGTATTCTATTATAAATGGACAGATTCCTAGATATATGAGAATTACCAAAGCTTAATCGAGAAGATATAAAAATTCTAAATAACCTGCTATCAGTTGCTTAAATTGAAGATGTAATTAAAAACTTGACAACCAAGAAAAGTCCAGGTCTTAATGGATTCACTGCTGAATTCTACAAGAAATTTAGAGAAGATCTAATGCCTCTACTCCTCAAATTCTTTAATGAAATTGAAAGGGAGGCAATGCTCCCAGTCATTCCTGGAAGCAAGCATCACCCTGATATCAAAACCAGAGAAGGAACCAACCAAAAAGGAGAACTGCAGGCCAATCTCCCTAGTGAACATAGACACAAAAATTCTCAGCAAGATACTGGCAAACAGAATGCAGCAAATCAGCAAGAAGATTATACACCACGAGCAAGCAGAATTCATCCCAGGGATACAGGATGGTTCAACATATGCAAGTCAACAAATGTAATGCACCACATGAAGAGAGCGAAGGGCAAAATCATATGATCATCTCAATAGACACAGAAAAAGCACCTGACAAAGTCCAACACCCATTCATAAAATAAATAAAGAAATAAGCCCACAGGATATTGGAATAAATGATCTTTATCTCAATCTGACAATAGCCATTTATGACAAACCAACAGCCAACATCATACTAAATACTCAAAAACTGAAAACTTTCACTCTAAAATCAGGAACAAGACAAGGAGGACCACTATCACCATTCCCATTCCAAACAGTTCTAGAAACATTAGCCAGAGCAATTAGACAAGGGAAAGAAATAAAAGGAATTAGGGTAGGAAAGGAAAAAGTTAAATGATCATTATTTGCAGAAGATGTGATATTCTACACAAAAGCCCTCAAAAATTCCATCAGACTTTTAGAATGAATATGAATTCATAGAGTATGTGTTCTCTATGAAACAGAAAGTTTGGCTGTCTCTTTTTATTGTCTACATTTTAATGTCACTAAGAGTATGTTGACAGAAGTATGCTGTAAACAAATCAATTTGAATGATTTATAAGACTTTCAGGAGAATATTTGTTTCTGGAAGTTTTATTATGTATATGAGAAACACATTATATATAATATATGATTGATATAGTATGCATATATGTACATATTTATGTGTATTTTTCAATGTGTATGACGCTGCTAAAACTGAAAGATACATTTAATGCAAGAGGGTCTTACTTTTAATTCTATGGATTCTTCAAAGACTTAAGAAAATCTTTTAAGGTATTTCAAGGTTTCATTTGAGAAGTAGCATTCCAAACCTCTGGTTTCTGGAAAGATGAAAAACTTAGTCTTTGGTTACCATCGCTGAAAACAAATCTGAGGTTTTTATTTCACTGTAGGTTTGGATGGATTATTTTATGTTCCCTTAAAACTACTAGCAGAAGCTGCTGTGTCACTCAAATGTAGGATTTGTGCTGGCATGGGGTGGGAGTGGCAAAGGACAACACTTCTCCATTCAAAAAAAAAAAAAAGAAAACAGGAAAAGAAAGGCATCAAAGATGCATTATTTTCTGTATGGTGTCTTAAAAAGTGAGTTGCTGTTTTATAACATGATTCTTAGAAACCTCCTCACCCTGCATTACAAATAAATCTAGATGTGCTCACGTATCCCTGGAAACCAGGAGGAACAGAAGTGGGTGGGAGAGAACACGCCCGTAGCTGATGCCACAGTGTCCAGTGTCTTTGACACAGGGAGACAGATGATGAAGGTGTCAATATACTGAAAAGTATTGAAAGACTTGTCTGAGTCATTTGGTGTGCTTATCCACTAAACTGAACAAAATCGCTGTCTGTTGTTCATTAGAAACACAGACTTTTCTGTCTTAATATATACCAGATGCTTTCAATTTTATTGCTGCTTAAGGAGGCTTTAAAACTTGTCATATTATTTTAACACTTTAAAAACATTTTATCCAAGTCAAAGCCCAAGATAAGGTAAATTGATTTATGTAACCTTTCTTAAAATTATTTTATTAAATCACTTAGATCTCTCTCACTGCAGGGATTCTCTCTCCAATCTAGAACTATTATAATGTTTTTCAGTCTTAAAATTTGTTGCATACTCCATTATAATAAATTTTCTTTGTGTCCTATGAAATTTAGTTAAAATTATTTTGCAATCCCCCTTTTTTAACTTAGTAGTCACAAGGCATCAACTAAATGCTGGTTTCAGAGAGCAATTATTGATTATTTTCTTGCTGTTTCACCGTATTTTAAGGCATAGTTATACTTTTGCTAAATATTTTTGTTCTTTTCTCCTACTGACTTCTCATTTTGTATATGAGCACAACTTACCTGACAGTTATGCTGTTCATAATATTTCTTTAGATTTCTTAGCATAATTTAATGCTGATTTAACTTCTTCCCTCTCCTTGGAGAATGAGGTCATGTTTGTGAACAGTTCACATACCAATTAGGGGGGCCAGCTATTTTCTATGGTCCTGGAGTCAGGGATAGATCTGTCCCTGGCCCAAGAGAACCCCCCATACACTGAGGAGCTTTCCTACCAAGGCTTCTAGTAAGGGGAGAGGCGAGACTATTTTAGACTCTTAATGTTGCTTGTTTCTGTCACCCTGTCTTTTGATTCGTGTGTCTGTGTCACGTTAGACTTCTGCAGATCTCACCTGTGTGAGTCTGAGAATTTCCTTGTAGGAATTGAGTCTTAACACTGAGGTCACGTAGGGCCCACAGTGTAAGGACCTTCTTCAATTAAGTAAAAGATATTTAATTTCTTTGAAACAAATTAAAGCATAATGTAATTTCATCTGAAGCATATACATTTATAGTAAAAGTTTGTCCTCAGTAGTAATTCCATTTAGATCTTATTTGATAAGTCATATTTTGGTTGTAGAAGCATAAGGGCTTTATTTTTTTTGTAGGAGG
>RJWT010040141.1:0-12536 GCA_004365215.1 Cuniculus paca
TTTATCTGGTTTTATATTACTTTGTTTTGTTTGAGTTTATTGTCTGTAAATGTATGAACAACCATTTTGAAGAAAGCAAGAGACACTAGGGTAACCATTGTTAATCTCCTGTTGTTATGTTTTGAAAACCTGTATAGCTTGCAGTGTTGTTTTGAAATGCTATATTATGTTTGACTCTATTCTGTTTTCTTTTGCTTTGCTTTGCTTTGTTTTGTTTTGTTTTGTTCTCTTTAAAATAAAAAAAAACTATCCTGGGGGGGTAAATAAATATGGTATCTATAGTAAAGGATTAGTATCCAAAATACACAAAGAACTCATACAAATTAACACTAAAAGTCAAACAACTCAATGTTTTCAATGGGCAAAAAATCATGAATAAATAACTCACAAAAGGGGCTGGGGATGTAGCTCAATGGCTGAACACTTGCTTAGCATGCACAGGGTTCCAAGTTTGATCTCCAGCACTAGAAAAAAAAAATTCACAAAGGATGATACACAAATGGCCAATAACAGGAAATAGTGCTCATTGTCTTCAGTCATCAGGGCAAAGCCAACTAAAATCAACATGGAATATCATTTCAAACCTATTAGAATGGCTGAAATCATACTAGCTGGCAATAACAATAAGAATACAGAACAACTGCAACTCTCCTACATTGTTATTTTGAACTACTTGAAAATTTCACATAAAGTTAAATGTGTTTCTACTATAGAATATGACCCAGCAATCCCATGCCTAGGTATTTATCCAGGGCAAACCAAAAGATACACTCACAAAAACAGTTGCACACAAATAATCATAGCAACTTTATTCATAATAGCCCCAAACTGGAAACAACCCTAATAACACAGATTGTGATTGTACCAGTAAAGGCATCAGTAAATATGATGCATTTAAGGAGTCCCACATCCAGATACACTATCAAATACAAAATGAAAATCCTAAGACTTTCAGAGACAGAAAAAAGGTCACTTACACTTTAATGAACAATTTGTAGTATGTACTGTGCCCACACAATAAAGCACTACTCAGTGGCACAAAGGCGTAAACCACTGGTACCCACAAAAACATGAATAAACCTCAAAGAGGTCACACAAAAGAAGCTAATTACAAAATAGAAAATACTATGTGACTGCACTTATGGGAGTCTAGACTAAATGAATCTATGGTGATAGAACTGGATTAACTAGAAAGGGGAATATATTATTTTTCTGAGATGATATGAATGCTTCTTGTCTTATTTCAGGATGATTACTACATAGATATATAGAAGAGTCAAAACTCACCAATCTTGTCTTGGTTACTTTTCTCTCATTGTTGAGACAAAATACGTGATGCCCAAAATGAAGGAAGGAAAGGTTTATTTCTTACAGTTTTAGAGGTTTCAGTCCATACTCAGCTGGCTCCAAGGCAGGGTGGCATGGCTGAGGGGCAACCATTCATGGCAGCCTGCAAGCAACAAGAGCGAAAAAGTAAAAGAGGAGAAACATGCCTTCTTCTCTCCCTTATAATGTATACCAGCTCCACTCCTAGTCAGGTACAGCACTCACACTGCTAATCCGAGCACTAGACAATGAACCAATTGCAAATGCTAGACTCGGCCACCTCCATGATTATATGAGGCTTGGGGGGCCACTTAGACACAAACTATAACAAATCTAAATATTTAAGATCTGTACATTTTACTATATGTAAATTTTACTTTAATTTTAAAATGTTTGTTTAAAAAAATACGATAACTGCTTTTTCCATTTTTACAGGTGAAATAAAAGTCCAAAGAAATCAGGATACTGGCTCACACTCACATAGCAAGTGACTGGAGTGGTAGAGTCAGCATCTATAACCAGATCCTACTGCTTCCAAAGCCCATTCTACACCTTACTGTACTAGTGTGTTTTCATGCAGTGGCACAGATGAGTTAAAAAATGAAATTCAACCAAGGATGGTTATGCACACCTGTAATCCCAGCACTCAGGAAGCTGAGGCAGGAGGACCACCATAAGTTCCAGGCCAACCTAGGCTGTGTAGTGAGTTCAAGCTTAGCCTAAACTACATAGTGAGACCCTGTCTCAAAAAAAAAAAAAAAAAAGGAAAGAAAGAAAGAGACACAAAAAAAGAGAAGAAAACAAGGTCTCTTACAATAGGAGGATTTTAGAATTGTATTAGTCAGCCTCCTGTTACTGGGCAAAATATCTGACACTCACAACTTATAGGAGAAGTTTGTCTCACATTTTTCAAGATTTTAGTCCATGGTCAGCTAGGCAGAAACACAGCATGGGCATGGAGGAAGAAAGCTGCTCAACTCATGGCATTCTGGAAGCAGAGAGCAGGGGAAGAGTCAAAGAGGAAAGGGTCAGAGACTAGATGTATTCCTCAAGGTCATACATAACCCACCCCCCAGACACATCTAAATGTGTGCTTTACTGATCTCTTAAGCCCATCAAGTTGACCATCAACAAGAAAAGTGTCAGATTTGTATACTACTGCAGAATACAGAAAGGACTCAGAAAAACCTATGGAAATAAATGGAAAGACAGTCTATAATCTTAGATGGAATACTTAATATTGTTCAGATGACCAGATTCCTCAAAATGACCTGTACATTTAGTACAATCCCTACCATGCTCCCAGCAGCCTTTCTTTTTTTTTTTTTTTCTTTTCAAAAATGGACAAACTAAAGTTAAAATTCAGACAGAAACTCAAGGAGCCCAGAATAGTCAAAACAATCTTGAAAAAGAACAAAAAATGTGGAGGGCTCACAATCTCCCATTTTAAACCTAGTGCTAAGTTACAGTATAAAGATAGTGTGGTACTGGCATTAAACACGGAGATCAACAGAATAAAGCTGAGGGGGCCAGATATAAGACTTACATTTAGAGAGAACTGGTTTTCAACCAGGGTGTCAAGATAATTCAAGTAAAAAAGAAGTTTTTCAACAAATGGAGCCAGATAACTGGATGTTCACATGCAAAAGAATGAAATTGGACCCCTGCTTCACACCATAAACAAAACAAATTCAGAATTAATAATTTCTGAAAGAAAGAGCTGAAATTATAAAATTTCTAGAAGAAAATAAGGAAATAAATCCTCACAATCTTAGATTAGGTCATAGTTTCTTAAGTATGACAGTAAAAGTACAACTGAAAGGAAAAAATTGGGTAAATTGAACACCACAAAATTTTTTAAAATTGTATTTTAAGTGACTTCAAGAGAGTGGAAAGGCAACTCACAGAATGAAAGAAAATATTTGAAAATCATGTATCTAATAAGTCAGGCTATATAAGGAAGTCTGACTCAATAATAAAGTGAAAAAAATAACATAATTGCCTAAAATGGGTGAAGGAATTGAAGATACATAAATGATTTCTAAGCATTTAAAAAGATGTTCAACATCATGAATCGTTAGAAAAATGCAAATCAAAGTTGCAATGAGGTATCACTTGCATCCACTAGGATAACTAAAATATAAAAACATTACATATAAAGAACTTGAGCATGCATGGACTTTTATATCCATGGAGGTCTGGAACCAACCAGTCATCCACCAAGGAAGTATCAGTGTTTTACAAGGGCTAGCAAGGACATGGAGAAATTGGAACTCTTACAAGTTGCTAGTAGGACTATAAAATGGTAAAACTGTTTTGGAAAACAGTTTGACAACTTCTCAAAAAGTTACCCCATGACCTAACAATTCAATGATCACCCAAAGAGTTACAGTTTTGAGTTATCTTATAACCTAGCAATTATTCTCTTAGAGATACACCAAAAAAAGAGAGAAAGAAACATATATCCCCCACATAAATTTGTATACAAATATGTATAATAGCATGATTCATAATAGTCTAAAATTGGAAACAACTCAAATGTCCACCAGTTGATGAATGAAGATATCAAATACATATTCATACAATGGAATATTACTCTGCCAAACATAAAAAGAAATAATGCAATGATACATACTACAGCATGAATGACCTTGAAAACATGATGCTAGATTAAAAAATGCCAGGCTCAAAGATCATGCATTGTGTGATTCCATCTATATGAAATATCTGGAGTAGGCAAGCTTTATCTTCAGATAGTAGATAAAATACACTGGTGATTGCTTGGGCTATAAGGAGGAGGGAAGTGGAGAGGAGGGATTGCTAATGGGTATGGGGCTTCTTTCTGGAATGATAAAAATGTTCTAAAATTAAATAGTAGTGATGATTATACCACCTTGTGAATATACAAAAATTATTTAACCATTTAATTATACACTCTAAGGGAGTATATTTTATATTATAGGAATTATATCTCTATAGAGCTATTATTTTGAAAATTCATCTTCAGCAAGGAGGCAAGTGTGGGGCTGGGATAGTGGGTACTGAGGTCTTGAAGCAAGTAATGAGGTTTGAAATTGATGGCAGTGGGCGTGTAATAGGATTGCTGAGCAGTGATGAGGCTCTGTCTGCAATACAATACCACAAAATTGTAATGGCACCCATCTGCACGGTTGGGAGCATTTTGCATATGTACCTTCCAGTCTATGGGCCACAAGCTCAGAGGCCTCAGGTGTTAGGATAAGGCTCTCCTGGCAGGGGGTGGCAGTTTTCCGTAGGAAGAGCAGGAATACCTGCTGCTCCCTCCTTCCTGCCCGCATTCCAAACACGGAGCTTTCACACCCAAAAGAAAAAGAGCTAAAGACTTGGCTCACTATTTCTCAAGTAGAATTTCTGGAACAAAAAATATCTACTAAACCTGCTGCCTAAGCATCAGGCAGAGGGAAGAATAAAAGAATAAAGAAAAGGAAGGCATTTTCCTAGTAATTAAATCTGAATTATTCACAACCTGTTAGACACTTTTTTTCCTCTGATGTAGGAGCATGCATTTTCATTTTTCCCCTAAGTCCTAACTGCCTTTGCAATCAAAGTCAAATTTTTGGCTGAAAGCCGTCACTTTCTGTGGGAATAAGGAGCCTGTGCCACACTTCACTGGGGTCATCAACAGACCATCCTCACTTGACCCTTGAACTGCTCAGAGGGGCTGATGTCACCTAATGCTTTAATCCTCCCCTTTCAATGAAATCCCCCCAAGTCTGGTGTACTGTAAGTGTTCTTTGAATTATTGCAAGTGGCCTAGTTTCAACTAACTGAAGTTAAGCAGGAAATTTATCAACCAAGGTAACTAAACCCTGGGAAGACTAGCATGTAGCTACCTTCAGGGACAATAAAACCAGGGGCTCATGTGCTCCTGCTTAACACAAGACACCTCCCTCCTTCCCCATTCCCACACCTCCTTCCTATTTTTCCTCCATGAAGCCTGAAGGAAGCATAATGGTCACTGGTGGCCAGGCTCACACCTCCTTCTTCAGTTCTAACTCAGAAAGTCTCCTGTGCCCCATAGCTAGAAGAAAAGGGTTTTAAATCCCCATTAAATTCATATAGTTGGAATGGAAGTGGGAGGAGGTTTGCTAAATAAAGGACGTGATATTCCAAGACGGAAAGAAGTTAAGGGCAAACAAGGTTTCAGAGAGGCCTGTTTTTGGCCACCAGACTCCTGCAGCCTGGCAGGAAGACATTACAACAAGGAATCAGATTGAATGCAACTGGGTTTGAATGTAACTCATCACTTCAAAGGTACTCATGTGATCTCAAGCTCAGTTTTCATGTCTATAAAATGGGCACAATAATTCAAAGGAGTGGAGAAAACTTCATCTCTTGTTGAGAAAAGCTGTAAAGTATGGTGATTGGTTCTGAAGTCTACCACAGTTGGAAATAGCTAGAGAAAGATGCATCAGATTATAGGTGGGGAAACTGGGTAGAAAGATGTATTGGTCAGTTTTTTGCTGCTAGGACAAAGTATCTGATACTGCCAGTGAAAGGAAGAGAGGCTCATGGTTTCAAAGGTTTCAGTCCATGGTCAGTAGGTTCAGATGCATAAATATCATTCAGAAGGGTATGGTAGAAGAAAACTATTCAACTCATGTCATCCAAGGAACAGAGTGCCAGGAAGTGTCCAAGGACTAGATATAGTCCCCACAGTTACACCCCCATGACTCACTTCCTCCAACTAGGTCCTACATCCCACTAGACCATTCAGCTATGAACTCATCAATGTGTAAATCACTAATGAGGTTAGTCCCTTCAGAATCCAATCATCTTGTTATGGTTTGTGTTTGGATGCCCTCTCCCCCGCAAGTCTCATGCAGTCATGGAGGCAGCTGAGTCTAGCATTTTTGATTGGTTTCTTGTTTAGCACTGGGATTGGCAATGTGAGCGCTGCACCTGCCCAGGGGCAGGTAGCTGGCATACTATATAAGAGAGGGAAGGAAGCATGGTTTGCCCTTTTTGCCCTTTTCACTCTTGTTGCTTGTGGCCATCATGAACAACTGCCCCTTAGCCACACCACTCTGCCTTGGAGCCAGCTGATTATGGACTGAACCTCCACAAACTGTAAGCTAAATAACCTTTCCTTTCTTCATTTTGGGTGTCAGGTATTTTGTCTCAACAATGAGAGAAAAGTAACCGAGACTGACCTCTCCAGAAGTTGCTTAATCCAGTCTAGTTGACTGCAAGATTAACCAGCATAGAGGGGAAATGGACTAACCAGTCCTTGGGAATTAGGACCAAGACTGGGAATGAAAAGAGTCAGCCAGTGATATCTAGAGTAATTGGCCTTTGACTTAAGAACAGGCAAATAGGAATTAATCAGATGAAAGAAGGGAGGGGAATGTTTGAGACAGAGCTAATAGCATGCATAGACATTCAAAGATGAGAAAAACTGTGTTGAAGGAACTGCAAGTAGTTCAATGTGGTCAGGAGAAAAATTCAAATGCTGCACTAGGATGGTGGCAGTTAGACCTGAGAGGGAAGGAGGGTTACCACTGCAACCACTTCCCCAGCCCCCACAGCTAGCTCTTCCAAGTCATGCTAACCAGTTAGAGCTTAGCCCTCCAAATAACAGGCAGTTGCAGATAGATTAAGTGCGGCATGATCACATTTGCAACTTACGCAAATGAAGTATTTCTTTACATCCACTGGAGTACCTAAAATTAAAAACACAGACAGTAGTGAGTGTTGGCAAGGATGCAGAGCAACTGGAACTCCTCATAAACTCCTGGCATAGATGCAAATTAAAAACTAATTTGACAGTTCCTTACAAAGTTAAACACACTTACCATGTGACCTAAAAAATCCCACTCCTATATATTTATACAATGGAAATAAACTTATGTCCACAAACCTGTATGTGAATGTTTATAACAGCATATCTGTTCATACCAACCCCAAACCAGAAACAACCCAAATGTCCTTCAACTGGCAAATGGCTACATAAACTCTGTTTGTTGCACACAATGGAATACTAATTAGCAATAAAAAAGGAACAAACTACATACGCACAATAATTTGAATGAATGACAAATACAATATGCTAAGTCCAGAAGTCAGACTCAAAAGTCTACACACTGTATAATTACATTTATATGACATGTTGGAAAAGGAAAGACTATTGGGACAGACTATATAACCATGGTTGCTAGGGGAGAAGGATGGGAGGGGAGAAAGGTGAAAATTTGGATTGATTGTAAACTGACAGCATGATGAGGTTTGGTGCAATGACAGAACTGCTGTGTATACTGATTTGTGTGATGGCTTGAGGACTAGAGGCCTTTGTCAAAACTCATACACCTGGAAAACCAGAAGAGTGAGTATTGTTGCATGTCATTTCAAAAAGTGAAGTTTAATCATTGTCTACTGGACAGGTCACTCTGGCTGCAACAAATGAACTAGAGAGGGGCAGGACTAGACTCAGAGAAGCCATTTGAGAGATCACATAGTCATTAAGTTAGTAGTGGTGTCCCCAAATAGGAAGTGGCAGTAAAAATGAAGCAAAGGGACAAATCTGAGCTATATGTAAAAGGGGGGAGTCATTTGGATTCAGTGAATGGATAAAGAGAATATGATTTAGAGTGAAAGGAGGGAGAGAAGATGAAGGATTTGGAGGCCTGGTGGGAGTGTTCGGGAAATGATGGACTTTAAGACCTAGTTAGGAAGGAAGTCACTTGGGAAGGACTGAAGGTCAGGCAGAGCAAACACAGCAAGTCCTTTAGGATGGATGTAACTGAATGGTTGGTAAGACAGAGATGTTATCAGAGTAGGCATTTGGAGTTTGAGCTTTCAGAGCTAGAATAAGGTCTAAGAAAGAAGCTGACCTGGCTAACTTCCTTTGTGTGATTCCTTCTATGATATTGTGAGTTTTGAGGTTGTGTGCTATGCTTTGGAGGTGGTTTGTCCCCTAAGGGTTCATGAGTTGGAGACCTGGACTTTAGTGTAGGCGGTGGAATCCTTAAAGTGTGTAGCTTAGGGGGAGATGATTAAGTTATTGAGGGCAGTGCCCACAGGAAGGATTAAGTAGTTGTTATGGGACCCCAGTTAGTTCCCAGGAGAATAGGTTGTTATAAAAGAGCACGACTGGCTTTTCCGCAGTCTCTGGCTTCCCTTTTCACTGATTTACCACTGCAGCTTCTTATTTCCCATATGATCTATTATGCATATCCCCCTATTGTGCTCTCTCTCTCTCTCCCTCCCCCTCTTTGTCTCTCTCTCATTCTTTCTGTCCCTCTCCTTCTCCCTGTCCCTCTCCCTAGCCCCAAAGTGTTCAGCGTAGTTCCCTTTAAGTCTCTCTCACTCTCATGACTTACTGCAGTTCTCTACCAAAATGTTATCTTCTTATTCTTTATCTACCTTGCTGGCTTTACTCTTTTCCCTGATGCTCTGAACTATCTTATGTACTATGTATACTTGGTGCTCTAGATCTACACATTTCACGTCTATGGATTCAGCCAACCATAGGTAAAAAAAATAATGAAATGATGTATGCACTGATCATACACAGACTTTTTCTTGCCATTATTCTGTGAACAATATAGTATGTCAATATATTTAGTCAGCATGTATGTTGTAATAGGTATTATGTGTTTGTAATCTAGAAGTGATTTAAATACAAAGGAGGATATGCGTAGGTTTTATGCAAATAATATACCATTTTACAAGATACTTGAGCATCCATGGATTTTGGTATCCAAGAAGTCTTGAAATTCCTCTCCTACAGATACAAAAGAACAATTGTATTTTGGTTTAAAATTACGTGTACTAAGCGTTTCTCCACTAGCCATAACCCCCACATAAACACTGTGTTTTGTTTGGCTTGGCTTGGCTTGGCTTGGCTTGGCTTGGCTTGGCTTGGCTTGGCTTGGCTTGGCTTGGCTTTGTTCTTGGGCATATTCAGAGTCTGGAACAGAGTCTGGCAGACAACAAATAATAAATGAATGAATGCATGTGGCATTTATAACTGCAGTCTGTGTGCAGATATTAGACCCAATAGGCCTGGGTAGGATCCAGTAATGAACATGTTTACCAGGTGATTTTAAAGGAGATAGTTGGCTCGGCAGCACAGTACCTGCTTGGTAAGTGCAAGGTCATGAGTTCTAACCCTGGTACCCAAAAAATAAATATAAAAAAATAAAGGAGATAGTTGAAGTCTGTACAGTGAGAAACATTTCTTAGAGAAAGTTTTGCCTGGAGGAAATGTCCCTTGGATAAAATTCTCTTGACATCTGGGAAGAGAGCAGAAAGCTGTGGACTAAAGAGCTTGGGATCCTGGCCAATTTTGCTGGCTTCTTCTTACATACACGCACATCTCACATCAGGTGATCTGGCAGCAGGAATGAGTGTGCACAGGAGGCAGGCGTGTGGGTGGTCCGCTCCTTGAAGGATGCCTCCTGTGGCTGCCTCACCGCATTTCTGGGCAAAATCCCATGTGGAAGACATGCACATCCTGCTGTGGGAATTTTTGCCAAGTGGGAATCTGAGCTCCACAGGAAGCTGAGGCAGCAACTCCCAGCAACACTCCTTTGGCCAAAGTCCTTCTCAGATAGGCAGGCTTGGTGGTTCTGGTAAAACCTGGCTCTGGGCAGGGGTACAACGTACATACACATATATAGATGTCTATTAGATTGCATCAAGAATGTTCATCGTGTGTGTTACTAAGGATTAAACCCACAGCCTTATGCATGCTAAGCAAATTCTCTACCACCGAGCTACTTCCGCAGCCTTTTTTATATTTCATTTTGAGATGTGTTCTCACTAAGTGTAATGGTTGATGTAATGTGTCAACTTGAGAAGTTTAGAAGTTTAACTAAATGACTCAGCAGGGGGCCAGGGCCCTCACTTTGTAAACATCCTGAGCCTTTGCAAGAGGAGGGCAGAGGGATAATGTAAGCACTTACTTTATCCACTCCAGGGTGGGTAGCTTATCTACAGTAGAAGGGAGGAAAAGAGGCTTCTTCTCTCCCTTTTTACTCGTTATTTTTGCTATCTTCTGCTGCCATGAACTGTTGCCCCTCCGCCGTGTGCCACCTTGCTTTGGAGCCAGCTGATTATGGGTTGAATACTACAAACTGTGAACTAAATAAACCTTTCTTTCCCTGATTTTGGCCATCTGAAATTTTGTCCCAGCAATGAAATAAAAGTAACTAAAACACTAAGCTTTCAGACTGTCTTCAAACTTGAGAATCTTCTGCCTCAGCCTCTCAAGTAGCTGAGATTACCAACACACACCACTACATCTGGCAGCTAGTGAATTCTCATAGAATGCTTTTGCTGAATTTTGCTGAACTCTTGGCTCTGACATTAACTTATGGTTACAATTCAACCTTGATCCTACAATGTTTGCTGCAGTTCATAATGTAACCATGACAGACACAAAACACATTGACGTTTAATCTGCACTGTTAAAGTTTTTTCTCTCACTTTCTAAATTCTGCACATCTATTGAAAACAACAATAAATCTCTCTCTGATTGGAAACATTAGCTAACCATTACCGTGGTTCAAACATTCAACTGTGGCTGATTTTAAGCTATTGGATGTTGTCACTAAACATGGAGTTACAAGCCGAGAAAAGCTCCTCAGTAGCACCCCCATGTATAGTATTTCCTCATTATTTATATGGATAAATGCTAAATAGCATATAAGTTATATATGCATATATCTGCACAGACATCCATCCTCGTCTGTGTATACCACTTCCGCCTATGCGTGGGGCATGCCTTCTAAGACCCCCAGTGCGTACCCGCATGAATATCACCAAGCTGCCTTTGTGCATTATGTCCTTTCACCACATATGCATATCTCTTATGATAAAATGTAATCTAGAAATTTAGGTACAGTAAGGGATTAAACACAATAACTAATAATGAAATGCAATTATAAAAATGTACTGAGATAGAAGTTATGTGCATTGGTTCTCTATCTCCCTCTTTCGCTCTCTGTTTCTCTCTTTCTCTCTCTCTCTCTCTCTCTCCCCCCAAACATAGAATTTTCCATTTAATATTTTCCAACTACAGTTGGCTGTAACTGAAACAGAAAGAAAGTGAAACCATCGATAAGGAAGACTATGGTATGTATTTCTATACCTCAAAGGGACAGGTCATAATAAAATGTAAAATGATTAGGAAGCTGCAAGTTTCGAGTCTTTATTATATTTTAATATATAATTCAGTTAATCATAAGCTTATATAATTTAATTTTTTAAAATTTTTTTATTTTTTTATTTTGAAAAGAATAAAATCAAACAAAACAGAGTAAAGTCAATCAAAACAAGGCAATGAACATGGTACATGACTTTTAAACAGGGTAAAAAGCAATCGGTAAGGCTAACATAATGCCTCTTGTTATCTGCAGTATACCTGCCCATACCATCAGGGATAAGTAAAATCAAACAAAATACAACAAACTAAAACAGTAGAAACAAAACAAAACATAACAAAGCAAAACAATGTAAGCAATACAGAATTTCAAGATATTAGCAAAACAGCATTGGCTGCCATAATAGTTGTTATCTTCAGAATAGTTGCCGACACCTTCAGACATATTACAATCAAACCATACAGAATAGAGTAAAATCAATCAAAACAAACAATGAAAGCCATATAGGCTTTCTAAACAAGATAATTGGACATCCTCGATGGCTGCAATTATATATTTTGTTATCTTTAAAATAACTGTCCATGCCACCAAGTATAATAAAATCAAACAAATCAGAATAAAATGAAACTAGTCAGAACAATGAATACAATCTAAATTTCAAATCATGATAATAAATTAATAGTGGTCATTTCTTTCCCTTTTTAGATAATTCCTCCCCTTTGACTTTCCCAATATGTATTGTGCATTTTGGATCCCACTAACACCTTTAGTTTGTTATGCTATGGAAACAACACAAAATTCACCCTTGTGACTCTGACCCATTACATCCATGAGCACTATTACCAGTTGCCTCTATCTACCTACAAGAGCCTTGAGGTTATCTTCCATTATAGCTGAGTAGGTTTCCACCCCATGAAATACCATGTCTTTCTTATCCATTCTGCCATTAATGGGCAGACTACCTCTACTTTTTTTTCTGGCTCCCTGTCACATAGGGCATTGTTCTCTCTCCTTTGACTTTCAGACTATGAATTTTCTTTCTAGCTAAATGTGTTTCTTGCATAG
>RJWT010040142.1:0-12544 GCA_004365215.1 Cuniculus paca
CCCCCAAGGGCTGGGATGTTCACCAGGGGAGGCTACAGGTTGCCCAGGGCCGGGGTGCCACCCTCACCTTTTTGGCAGTTGGGTGTGTGTGAGCCCATTCACAAGGTCGTCTTCTGAGGAAATGAGCTTTCCATGCGTGGGTGTCACTTTTCTGAAGACAAACGAATAAGAACGTTTTATGCTAAGTATACAATTTAAAAGGAAAGACAAAATGTTGAGCCTCCTAGGAGAAGTGAAGTGCACTGGCAACTGAGTGAAGATGTGTTCTGTGCAAGGCATTCTGGACCCAGAGTCCTAGGAGCCAGGGCTGGTCTGGGCACCGCTTGGGAGTGTTAGTACTCCCCTCGTGCTGGAGAAGACGCGTGACTGCCTGCAGCAGCGTGCTGGGTTCAGAAGGGTTCTCCCCTGGAAGTGTTGCCTCCCAGTTTTTCGGTTCAAATAAGGTGGTTAAAGTGCGCTGGCTAAGAATCAAAAGAGCCCGACAGCTTCACGGCCCTTCTCTGGACCCTGTTTACCTTCTGTTGTAAGCAGAGGGCGTGCATCGTCTGCTACCACAGTCCCAGACTCAGGCGGAGATCCTTCACTCTAGCGCTTTCACCTCAACACTCGGTTGTCTGCTCTGCTTTCTCAGAGGCTCTGGTGTTTTTCAAGATAGTAAATGCACAGTTAAATCTCTAAGTGCCATAAAAGCAGACTTGAGACCTTGGTTTCCTCCCAGAGGGCAAGGACCCCACCCGAAGAGGCTGTCAGCCGCAGTGCACATGCAGTGCTCGCCCCATGCTGGCATGCGCCCGTGCGCGTGTGTGTGTGCATGTGCGTGCGTGTCAGTGGGAGGAGAAAAGCGAAGGTTAAGGTACATGTGAGGTGAACATGTAAGCTGCCATAAGACAGTTCAAGTGGTGCTGAGGCATCAGCCAAGGGAGTGGGAGGAAAAACAAAGGACTGATGGCAGGTACAACGGTGCACAGAAAAGAAGCACCAGAGAAGTGCGATTCGTTAGCTTTCGACCCCCGAGAGGAAAGGGCTTGTGGGCCCGGACAGTTTCCCTGTTTCCTAGAAGCTTCTCTCCGTGGAGAGGTTTCATCAGGAATTCTTGTCCACTGGCGCCCATTTCTCGTGGGAGAGTCGTGGTTTGGTTTGTGAAACCTGTGTCCAGCAGTTTTCCAGAGGAGCCCCAGGAGCAGAGAGCCTCAGACATGGAAATCAGTCCTGCAGAACTCCACCACGGGGCTTTGCCCGAGGACCTGGAAGTCGGGGCCCTGTGCCGTCTGCCGCTGTCTTCCCACCCAGTTTCCACTTTGCATCTGCGGGCTGATACCAGTGTAGACCACAGTCCCGAGCTAGCTCACTGATGTCCTCAAGTAAATGTGGGCTACATTGTTAAATATGTTTCTTATTATCTGCTAATGTCTGTTTTAATAAAACAGTGGGAACTAAATGGTCGCTTCTTAATCAAAACCATGATTTTCTAAACATAAGCTATGTGATTCTGTTACAAATTGCCACATATAGATCTCCTAGGTCAAAATTTTTTTCTTTTCTCATAGAAATAAATAAACAGTAAAATAATTATATACTCTGAAAGATCAAAGTAAATATGACTCAAACCTGGCAAAAATAAAAGTCTACTGGAAGGATTAAAAAAAGATCAGATTGCAAATTCTATAGTTAATGCTTAAATAAATATGAGAAAAATGAACAATCAATAATTTGATATCATTAAAAACAGATGTAAAAGCTATATACAAATGGAATTGTCTAAATTTTGAAGTAAACATTTTAATGTGCATTTTTTGAATTTGTTGTTATTATAGCTAAGCTATTTACACTTATCCTTTAAAAAGTCCTAAGTTGGTTTGGCTTACCATGCTAACTTTATTTTCCTCAGTGATCACAGCGAAGCACATTCTGTTTACCTTTTTTTCTTTAATTTCAAAGACAATCAAGGTTGACAGACATATTTGAATTAACGTTGGCGTTACTTCAGGATAGATGGGGGAGACAAAGTTTGTGTATTCTGGTTTTGAGGTTCAAGACCCTGAACCTGTTTCCCAGGAGTTTTTGATATTGAAGAAACCAGAGTGCATGATGGATGGGTGGCTTGGTGTAGGGAGCTTTAAAAAAATTTTTTAAATTGTCGTTCCTCTCATACTGTCCATTGCCTCAGGCCTAGATTTTAAGACGTAGAGCTTCCTAATCTCCCAAGCATAAAGAAAACAGTGTACGTTTTATGTAATAAAAGTTACTCAATGTTTAGGAGCTTCAGGGTTGGACACAAGGGAGAATGTAGACTCCTAGGAACATCCATGCTAGTACAAAATTATTTTTGAGGTCTTAGAATTAGGAAGCATTTACCCTGTTGAGCGTCCTTCCGTGAATTCTACACATTTTAATACAATTACCTGCTTTTAACCCTGCTGTTCTTTCTCATGGGCTGTGGATGTGAACTGGCCCGCATTTGTATGACACTGGGGCATGTGTGCGGGTAACCCTACCCCCAAGCACAGTCTGAGCCAGTCTGCTCCTGCAGGGGCAGCAGGAACCCAGGAAAAGGATCTGACAGAGGAGGTCTCACATGTTCTAAGTACATCTTAATTAGTAATTTTAAAAGTTCAACTTTGTATCTAAAATATTTCTAATTTAAAAATGTTTTTTAACCAAAGCATAGTGAATTATCATTTTTAGTGGGGTTAACCTATGTCTCAAGAATTAACAAAGGTCGTTCAGAGTTCACACAAATCCTGGTGGCTGTTGTAATTATTTGTGTCATCAAGTAATACTGCTGGGACGAGCGGACCTAGCCAAGCCCCAGATTTTGGCCAGGATGTGAAATTACTCTGTCATATCCCCAGTCTCAGTCACTGCTCAGGAGCCCCTGATTGCTGGTTTTCTTAATTCTATTTGTTTATTTGAGCTTGTTTTGTGAAATATTAAAAATTCTGGGAGAAAGGATTTTAAAAACCAGTGTTAGTTCTCCGAGCCTGGTTTATTCTAGCAATCAGTGTTTTATCTGACCCTGTCTGATCTAGTCTTGCAAGATCAAACGTCCAGGCCAGCAGGCAGACAGTAAGCAAAGCCCACGAAGGGTTTCGGTAAACACAAAGATTAGATGTTGAATGGAAATTAAACTCCTTGAAGTAGTCTTCTTACTAAAGTGGTTAAGTGGGTTGTGATTAAAAGAAATAAGTGATTATGATCATTATAGCTGAAATGATATAATGTTACCACATTTAAAGCACCTCTTGTACCCAAAAATGATTGTGTCGTTTACAAACTGGTGCCTCCGAGTTGAGTGGCCAAGTCAGCCTCTCTCGAGCCTGTTCCACGAGGCCGCTCTCGTGGGGCCCAGTGGGGTCGGTGGTCGGGACAACGCCTTTAATCAGCTCTCTGCACTTCTGCCTCTGTGCTGTGTAGCTCTGAAGAGATAAAAGGGACTTATTCTTGGGACTCGCAGAGTCACGGAGGAAATTGAGGAAATTTGCTTTCACCCTTGAATCTACACGAAGGTGTTCTTTGAGGTCGTTTGTCTGCTCGAGGCTGCATTTTACCTTGCTGAGAGCAAGGCCAGCATCAGACCCTTTGAGTTTTGTGCAAACAGTGGAATCCCGGACATAGACCGTCACTTCCTGAGTGGTCCTGTTCCGTCTCCCTGGTCTTCCAAGCTAGGGCAAGCCCTGTGCACATTTTCAAGGTGTGCTCGCCACCAGGCGTGCGGCCTGGCCAGGGAAGAAGCCTCCTCCAGTGCCGGCAGCTGGGAGGGTGCCCAGCTGGGCTCGTGTCCTCACAGAGCTTGGAAGCTCACTCAGGCTTGCTGGGCGCTGCTGCTGCTGTTGCCTGAGTGTGCTCACTCGCCAGGGTTTAAAGGCGAGCGGGTAACTGAAGGCTAATAATGTACGTTGCAAGACAGACATCATCTAATGCACACTATTTATAAACCACTTTGAATGCGTGCTTTAAAAGGATGGAAAAGTTACCTGTTTTCCTGTCTGTGCAGCCTGCTCTTTGCACTTGCTCTTTAAAAGAAGTGTACATTCTTGGATTCTGAAAGCCTACAGTCTACATGAAGCCATCAGTATGAGGACACATTTTTTATTACTTACAGATCAATTTAAGCATCTCCTTTATATACTTGGCAGGATTCTAAGGGTGTTAATATAACAGGGGCATTATGTAGGCTTTGTTTGTGAAAAATTACACTAATAAGTAAATCATTGAAGTGAAACCAGTGTTTCATGAGTGCATCTGGTAGGGCCGTCCGCAGCGCTCAGAGTGGAGAGGGCTGCCTGTGTCCAGCAGGGGAAGTGGCCCCAGAGGAGGAGGCACTGTGACAGGGTCAGGTTTGTGGTGCTTCCAACCTTAAGGACCAGTAGCTGTGCGGGCAGGGAGCAGAGCAGTGGTGCCCACAGCTGCATGTCGGCGATTGCGATGAAAGTGCAGAGCGTGGGGTGGGTGAAGGCTGTCATCCGTCAGGAGTGGTGGCCCATCTGTCCTAATGCTGCAGTGTAGTGATGTACACATCGTCGAGCTGTGGTCCGCATGTCAGCTTAGCTTTGTGTCACCGTAGCCCAGCACCTTGGCAGTCAGGGTAGCAGGAGAAGCATTTGTTTGGGCCCGGCCTTGGGAGCGTGAGTCTGTGGGCAGTGGGCGCCCTTGTGGGGCCTTGAAGGCAGTGCGTCGTGGTGTGAGTGTGGTGGCCCGGGAGTGTCAGAGCAGGAGGGGAAGGGCCCAGTGATGCAGAGATGCCTCTTAGAGAGTCCACTGCACCCCATCGCTGTCATCCTGGGAGCAAGACCTTATCACCAGGGGCCTTTGGGGACACTGATGTTCCAGGCCACGGTGACAGGAAGAGGAAAAGGCAGAGCACAGTGGATGTGGGCAGACAAGCAGAACCACAGGGGCCTGGTGGGAAGGTGGGCTTGTGACAGCGGGGACAGGTGGGAAGCCAGGTCACACTGTGGGGGAGCCATGGCCAGCTGAGGCATGGGGTGGAGCACCTGGAGGCGAGTGCTCAGAACACAGTCTCCAGGCTGGCTGTGGCCGGCCGGCAAGAGGGAGCCACTCGCGTGGTCCGGGCAGACATCGGGCACTGAGCAAGGAAGCCATTGTGGACACAGAGGCCAGAATTGGGCAAGGGGAGGACAGTGCCCTCCGGTAGGTAAGGTAGGGACCCAGCCAGCTCAAGGCCAGGACTAGAGGATAGGTTTTGGTGCTGATGTTTGGATGTGGCAGTTGAAATGTTACAGAAAGACTGCCCTTGAAGGAGGTGGCCAGGAAGAGGACAGAGGAGATGGCAAGGGGGAGGGAAGCAGGGCCATGCGCACAGGGAGGAGTCATCAGAGGCTGCCCAGAGGGCCTGGCGCCCGGCTTCTGGGGGGCAGTCTACAGGCAGTGGCAGTCACAGATACCTAGCAGAGAGGGGAGCCTGGGGCGCAAAGGACGAAGAGGGGAATAGAGAGAGGCTCATGGAAGTGGCTTTGTGGCCCAGGCCTGGGGACATATGACCAGCTTTGGGGTAGGAGCAGGAACCAGGGGGTTGCAGATCCCTGCGGAGGCCGGAGGCCAGACAGCCCTGGGTGGGCCTGGGGAGGCCCAGGGAGGTGATGGGTGGAGGATTCCTAGCAGCCTCCTCTCCTGAACTGGCTTTCTCTTAGGCATGCTTTCCACTCTGCTAGATTCTGGTTTCCCTGTGTCCTGCCCACAAACAGAAGCAGAAATTCCACAGTGGAGCTGGAGATGGGGTTGCTCAGGAAGACGCGGCCTCACTGTGCACTGGGAGTTCTCGTGTGCGGAGCAGGAGGTGCCTGGTCACCTGTGAGACCACAGACACCAGCAGATTCATGTCAGGGGCCTCCCTTAGCTGTGCTAGGTGTGATTTTCCTCAGGCCACTCACAGAGCCAAAAGCCGGCATGCATCTTGAGCCCCAAGGCACCTAGGCCCCTGTGAGGCCCCGGGTGTGACACTGAGCCCCACTGCCTCTCAGGGACAGGTGCTCGCCTGCCTCATCCACTCTGCCCTCTGGAGGACTCCTGAGCAAGTTGATGAGAACTCGAGGCTAGCAGGAGCCCTCACCTGGTTTTCCCCCATGTCCTCCATCAGCCCCTCGTGCAGTCAGGGTGGCACTTGGCTGAGCCCTTGCTGGGCCAGAACGAGCGTGGTGCACGTGGGGGTCCGTGCAGTCCCAGGTGCTGGGAACGTGGACCTCAGTGGAGAGGGTGAAGGCCGTGCAGGTGGCCTTGTGTGGACGTGTGTTCTTAGAGCAGTTCCATTTCTTGCAAATGTTACACTATTGCTAATCTTGTTATCTGATGTCTCAAGAGAAGAAAGAAAATCCTTCCTCGCTTAATTCTGATTACAGATGTGCTTAGAGTGTTAGCAGTCAGAGTCAGAGTCACTTCTCTTTTTCTATGTAGTTGTTGATCTCAAGGTTCTAGTAACAGTTCCCCTGAAAGATGACGATACCTTTATTCAGTCCTAATTAGGGAATGCTTATGCTAAGAGAGACATTCCAGCTACTTTGCTGTGTGTTTTTCCTAAATATGATGACCTAAAATGTCGAAGTCTGTAAAATCAAGACCGTTTGTAGGAAGAGGGACCTGTGGACTGGTCATTTGCTGGCTGGCGCTCCCGGCAGCTGGATTATGGCAGTAAGACGCACAGAGTACGCAGTGGGCAGGGTGAGTGCTGCTCCAGGGGCACTGTCTCTACAGCGTGGTGTTTTTGTGTCTGCGCTCAGCTCGCCTTAGAAGTCACAGCTTGAGATTAAAACGAGAAGCAAAATGAAGATCCATTAGCTGTAGGAAGCAGCTCTCGCCTGCACAGCTGAAGAAGTGTATGAAGTGAAGGGTGCTAGCAGGTGTGGTAAAGGGGCGTGTGACACCAGCTGGGGTAGCAGTGTGCGCCCTGGGAGCAGAGGGCTTGTGAGCAAAGGTGAGTCATGCTCAGTTTTTCCAGGGAACTCTTGGGCCTGAGAGCATTTTCTGCCAAAGAAAGGGGCGTGCGGCTCTTGCTGCCTTGCAGTGGGTAGATGTGTGCCTCTGGATGTTACTATGATGGGAGAGGAAGTGGAGAAGGAGGAAAATACCCCTAAGAAACCCAGTCCCAAGGTATCATCGCAGGGCACTGGCACACCTCGCCAATGCGCTGTTTTATTAGGAGTTAACAAGTTGGCTCAGAATATCTTGCTCTAGGCTGAGATTTTGCAGGCAAGTTCTCAACGCAGAGACAATTTCTCTTTAACACATTTAGAAGGAAAAAAATGTTTCGGTTTGGTAGTCCTAAGAGACCTAGCTTTATTTTTTTCCCTTTTGCCCTTCAGCTTTTTTGAACTCTTAAATATTTTCTTTAATTACAGTTCATGAACTCTACTGGTGATGGTTTCTCCAGTTGTTTGTTTTGATGGTGTGGGATTCCTGTGTGATAGGTAGAGCATATTGGATTTGGCTCCTTTGATCACGTCTGTCTGTGTTTGTGTTAACAGACAATCGTTTTCATGTAATGAGTTGACTTTGTACCTGCAGTTATTGACCAGGGGAGAATAAATAAGGAGTGGTTTCAGGGACTGGGGATGCGTATTTAGCATTGGCTGGTGAGGTGGTTTTATGTAGTCAGGGAAATGAGTGTTATGTGTGCAGTTTAAAAAGAAATTGATCCAGTGAAAGAATTTGGAGATGTTAATGCATAGTCCAGCTCAGAGAAAGGGGGCAAAATGAACACCAGGCTGAATCATGCGGAATTCCCATTTCTGTGGGTCAGAAAGGTAGCAGATTGCCAGTTCTGTTTCAGCCCTGTGTGGATTTGCTGTGAGTGTGGAGGTGCTGGGACTGTTGCCGTGTTGTGTGTGTGTGTTTATCTTTTATTTCTTGTTTCTTGTCTGTGTCGTAGAAACCCTTCGTACTCACTGCATTAGTGAGTGTCCTGGTGGAGTCCCATTTTCATTTGTCGGGGGTTCCTGCTGAGGACACTTGATTTTGGACGAAGCTTTTGTGATTGCAGGGAGGAAAAAAAACTAAGGGTGCATGGAAATAAAAATAATTAGTTGTATTCGTGTTACAGATGTGTAGAATGAACTGCTAATACGCTGACAAAATAGGAACTAAAAGAAGCTTTTAGGATCACTTCAAAGTACTCTTAGAAGGCAGATGCTAGGGACTCACTCATGTGGACCAAACAATTAAATTGTCTGAAACAAGGACATAGATGGAGTTTTCAGAAGCTAATATTGTTCAGTACTGTGCCTCTGGGGCTGGCATCGCTCCTGGCACATTACAGTTGGTTAGTAATATTTGCATATGAGCCGAGCAAGCACAGGTGAGTAATTCCATGTCAGTGATCAGCCAGGTCCCCTGCAGAGGACTCGGTGGCAGCACCACTCCTCAGAGCAGGCAGCTCTTCAGCCCTCGCACTGAAAGGTTAGAGGTGGAGGGGAGGCGTCAGGATGACCCTCACCACATGTGTGTACCTTCTGCACGTATGTGACAGCACACATGTACACACACGTGCGTGCGCACACACACACACACACACACACACACACGAAGGGTTTCTCTCTAAGAAGGCTGCTTGGTTCTGACCCAAACCCCAAGCCTGTTGATACCCATGTGGTCCAACTTCGGCATTTCAGTGGAACACAGAGTGTGGGGGCTGAGAGACAGAGGGTTTAGATTTTCCTTTAATTCTGATTTTACCTTCAGTAGTTCTGTGACATCAATTCTTCTGAGTTCCAGCTTCTTCAGTGAAGTGGCGATGTTACTGTCTGTGCAGCCGGACAGTTGCTATGGGAAATAAACCACGGCGGTGTGGGAAGGGCTCAGCCAGGTGCCTCAGCTCTTAGGTGGAGGCAGGGCCTGTTGGCGCCTGCAATGCAGCACAGTGTGGAGGAGGTGCATTTGCTTCACAGATGTGAAAATTCCTGCACTTACAGTAACACAGCGTTTTCCTGAAAGAAATCCATTAAGAAGTACTTGTAAAACATTCAACCCTGAGAGCTTGGCTTCGAGTGGTGCAGAGAAAGGAAGAAAAACCTAGTTTTCATTGGCCATGCGATTCGTTCATTCTGCAGAGCCAGCAGCCCTAATCATTTAAATATTTTGAAGTACGATCTGCATTTGGACCTTGAGTAAGTTTCCTAGCTTCCCTGGTGCTAGAAAAGAACATGATCTTTAAAATTGGTCTCCAAAGTATGAGGGCTGGGTTGGGGTACAGGGCACGTGGATGGAGGTGTGGAATATCTCATCATGATGCTCTGAGGTTTGCGCACCAACTCAGGCACTGATACGATTGGCAGCTTTTCTACCAAGGGTGACAAAGGCAAGTCTGTGCCTTTCTTGCCTCTGTAGAACCACTTGCATGGTAGTTTCTGAGGTTGAAGGAGTCACAGACTTCTGGAGTTTTAAAAACTTTCCATTTTGCTTATATTCCTTTACCCAGGATTTCCAAGAGAGGCTCTGGGCAAAACTAGAGTGTTACCTTATTAAGGGGTCCATCAGCATTCATTTATGCTAATCTGGTTTATTTGCACGAGCATCTCAGTGGCTTAAAGAACAAATTCTATAGGAAAGAGATTCTGGAAGTTTCTCAGTACAAGGCCTTTTACCCTGTACTGAGAAACTTTGCTTTCCACCTATTACAACTACAGACAGACTCTGGAGCTGTTTCATAAAAGCAATGGTGTTAGGTTTTGCGTTAAAATTCTAAAATCATAATTCTGGCAGTATTAGCAATTCTTCAGCAATATTGATAAATTTGCAAGAGCAACACCAAGCTACTGCTGACCACCGTTGTTCCTGTTGTGGAGGAGAGTTCCCAGAGAGGGGTGTCTTCATTCTCCCTAGATAGGCGAGGGTCGTGATGAGTTGTGCATATGCACCACCTCCCCAAGATGAATGTATTCGTTATATATTGTAAACATGCACTATAGAAAAAGGGGGAAAGAGCTGAAGGCAGAAGCAAGTATTTGGAGAGATTTGTTTTGAAAATACTAGCAGCAGTACCTGTTATAGCCATGTCAGATAAGTAACGTGGGCAGAAACTGTGGGGCCAAGCTACAGCTGGGCCTGTGGCCTCTCCCTGCCTCTCCTGCGCCACCCCCTGTGACAGGCACCTGTGTCTCTCGGCCTCTTCCCTCTCCACTCAGAAATCTTCTGGAGAAGCCAGGCGTCATCGAGTCCTCCTGAGCACTGAATTTCATGTCTGCTTCATGTAGCGTCTATAGCAAATAGATGTAAAAATAATGAAATTTAACTGAGAGAAGCATAAATTGAACAGAAAAATTGCTGTCTGAGTACATGTGTTTTTATGTTAGGACATTTTTGATGCCTGCATATTCCCTGGAAAGTAGAAAGCCACTCAACTTTCACTTTTAAAAATACTATAGGATGTTTCCCTCCTTTCTGTTGGTTGATATAAATCATTTAAATGGCATATATACATTTAAAACATATTTGTTGTTTTTTCCCATTTTTTATTCATTCCAAAATTTGAAACACTCATTAGTTAACTTTTCTACAAATTTAATTTCAAGAGTTGTGAGCCTGTGTCATTCATCAGTCTAGTCTTGTAGCATGTAAGTTTTAAGCCACATTTGCAGAAATGGAAAGGTAACGTAGCCACACGTGCGTCCTGAGGCCTGTGATTCTTTTCGACGTGTGTTGCCGTGAAGGGTAATGATTGATCTTCAACAGTGATACGATGTGACATGGCATAGTTACTTAACCAGAAGAAAAGACCGCGGTTCTTTAGATGACCTCCTGGAGATGACCTGTGAGCAGATGCATCTCAGAATGACCTTATCCAAACAATTTAGGAGAAGGAAACAATTTGGAAGGTGAAGCCTTATCTGCTAATCATAATGCAGCTATTTTATGGTACTTACAGTAGCCCTCCAGCAAAGATCTTTCACATAGCAGTATCGATCATGTGAATTTGGCCCTTAGAATTCTGAAGTCTTAAGAAGTGGATGTGAGCAGAGCTTCTGACACCAAGTCCAGTCTACTTCTCCAGTACATGTCCGCCACCAAAACTCAGGTTCTGGAGAAAAATTCTGAAATGTTTTACTGAATTTACTATTGATTAAATTGCCCCCTGCCTCATGACCCTGGTGCAGTTGTGTTTCTAATGTCTTTCAGTCTTTCCTTTTTTCTTATTTTCCCACTTTATTAGCGCACGTCAGTTATAGAGATGAGCGAGGATCATTTGGCAGATTCATGGGTGCACATAACAGACTTGGGTCATTTCACCCCTCTCCCCCTTCCTCACCTTTCAGTGCATATATTTTGCTCAAATCTGCCCCCTAATTGACCAAAGCTGCCTGTCTGTTTCCACCCCTCACTCCTGCCCTCTTGTCTAACAGTCTCCCTTCCGCTTTCTTGTCCTCTGTTCAGGGAGAATGTGTCATGCTTGTCTTGAGTGTCCCCAGATCCTTTTGTCTTTCTCCAGTGACACTTTGCCTTTTTTCCATGGGTGAATAATGCTTCACTGTGACAGTACACCTCACTTTCTTGTTTTTTTTTTGTACTGGGAATCGAACTCACAACCTTGCACTTGCCAGGCAGGCGCTTAGGCCACTGAGCTAAATCCCCGGCCCCTAAACTTCATTTTCTGCATCCCTCTGTGGATGGGCCTTGTGCACAGTGACTCCCAGGTCTCTCCCATTGTAGACGCGAGCGTGGCCCTCGCCCTCGGAGGCAGCGCTGCTGACCTTCGCTTCTGCACGTCTTGTCTTAATATATTCTGTGTCAAGAGGACACCGTGTGCTTGGAGTCGGGGTGGTCACAGTGAAGACAGACTTGGAGTGGCGCTCTCGTCCAGAGCGAGAAGGCAGAGACGAGGCTGTGCTGCTGTGGACTGGGTGCTTTGGCCTTGGCACCCCCAAATCATTCAGGAAGAGAAGGGAAGCAAGGCACGGGGAAGGGCAGAGGGGAGGAGGAGGAGAAAGGGGGAAAGGAGGGGTAGCGAGGGAGAGAGGAGCGCTTGGCTGCCGGTGCAGCCCGCTGGCCCGTCTGGCTCCACGAGGCTTCTCTTCAGTCTCCCTCTGGCTTGCTCTGGCTCTGGCTCTGGCTCTGGCTGTCTGTCTTTCTCGGTCTCTGTCTCTGTCACTCTATCTCCTTTCTGCTCTCTCAGTCTGACTTCTTTCTCTGTCCATCACCCCTCCTTCCCTCCCCGCCTCCCTCCTTTCTTAGAAAGCGCTCACATTTCCCCCTCCACTGAGAAGCCAAGAGCTGGTGCTGATGCTGTTCAAGGAGAGTGCAGCTGAGTGAGGGGGGGGCAGCAGCCTGCTGATGACCGCTGGGTCCTTTGCGTCTTGAACGTGGGCGGTGGGTGCTCTTTCTCCTCTATGTTTAGAAGAACCTGGCTTTTATTGGTAGAGTTGTCAGGGACTGAAACTCAGAAAGTGTGTCCTTCGTGTCTTAGGTAAAATGTAAAAGTCTGGCAGTGGTGGGCAGGATCTGGTTATCAGAAATGTCTTGTCTGCCCATTGCTGTATTTTAAAAATAAAGTTAGTTGCCATAAACATGAGCTATCATGTGAAAAATCCAGATTCTTCAT
>RJWT010040143.1:0-12538 GCA_004365215.1 Cuniculus paca
AGTTGTACAAATAAGACTTTTAGGGTCAACTCTGTGGTAGTGTAGTCCTTCAACTCTTTCACAAATATCTCAAATTCCTTTGGCTGTGGTTCAATTTTTGCATCTCTATGGCCAGACAAGATAAACATGTCCCAAGTATTCAACAGTTTTACTTGGCATTCAGTTGAGGAAAGATGTTGTTGAATAATCCAGAGAATATATATTTCAAAAGGGTCTCTCAGCACAGTTTGTTCACAGTCAGTGATGCACTTTAGCCAGCAAGTGTTTAATTTCTAACTTAATAAAATTACCAAAATGTGGATCTTAAAATAGAGAGGTGTTTAAGAAATGTCTCTTTGGGGAGTGATTGCTATCAACTGCACATAAAGCACAATTGGATATTGCAATGGTACTTACTGTAACAGTGCATCTGTTCCTGGGCCTATTAATCCTCTTGCTTATAAAAACCACCCATCCCTGAGTACGTAGAGGAAAGGATGGTGCAGAGTATGATGCTGATGGCCACAGGTGGGGAGGGGCCAGGGCCATCGAGGGCATCCCTGAAAGCCACTTTAAGGCACTAAAGTCCCGCATCTGTTTGCTAATATTGTTTTATCACTCTGCTAGGCCATGTCCAGTTTATTCAATCTGATGTAGCTAATGAACATGAAATCTTCGGGGTAGCTAAGGACATTTCCTGATGAATATAAGAACCTTAGAAAGGGAAATGATGATAATAGATGGAACAGTGTTCTTTGAATCACTAGACCAAATAAATTGGACATGACATAACAGCTTCTTGTTTTTGCCAGAGATTCACTCTGGCTCCTTAGAGAAAAATTCAGTCATTTCGCTTTTGGTCAACTCTTTATCAGCTGTTTAAATTATTTGATGAATATCTCCAGTGAATATCCTGGGGCCTAGAATTTTATGAATAGCTTAGGGTATTTATCTATATAATAGAAGGATTTAGAGTATTTCGACTGAGCACATTTTCCTTGCCAATTCTTGTATCCAGAATCACTTGTAATGAACTGATGTGCCTAATTGGTATCTTTTGAGAGTTGCTTTCATTCTCATCTTCATGTTTCAGTAGCATAATCCTAATGAGAGCACATAGGGGGTGAAACACACCACCAGTTTCCACTAAGATTAATTACCCTTTTTGAAGTACATGACACTGTTTTAAAATTGGAATATAATTTTTAGTCTTTAGTTTTCTACTTAAAAGTAACTGATTCTTATACAGTGCTTATTATCAGTTGAAGTTCTAAATGTTTTACATATGCATTCATGCAATTTTTACAAAAACTCTATGAAGCAGATGCTACTAATATCTCTGTCTTATAGATGAGGAAATTGAGATCCAGAGAAATACAGGAACATATGTAAGCTCACAGAGCCATAGCTAGTAGAGTAGGGATTTGAATGAATGCTTCAGAATCGATGCTCTTCTCACTATGCTATACTGCCTCTTGGAAATTTATAATACAAGTTAGGACCACTGAATGTTGAAGATTTCCTATGTGAAAATAGAGTGGACAGTCTGAAAAATATTCATGTTGTTACAAAACAGAGCAGCTAGCACTGAAGCCGGGGATATTTAACCCTATCAATCACATCCAATTAAAAGATGTTTCATGCACATGGCCTAATGCTTTTTTCAGAGGCTTCAAGGAACAGAGGAATGTTCAGTTACAGTGTGCAATGGGGAATTTCATTAATGAAAATCAGGAAAAAGCCTGAAATGCTGTGTATTCAGGTCCCACAATGAGAATGAAACTGTAATTCTAAAGCAGACCTTGGGGAAAAGTGGAACTCTATTCGGCATTCAGCATTACTCAGGCGGTAGATTGATTATCTTGTGCTACTTTCAGAAAGAATTCTCGGAATTCTGTCTTTTTGAGCTTTGTTATTTTATGTCTCTGCCCTGTCTCAACATTTTTAAACCTTTACTGGTGCTAATTTTCTTTATTTGCATACATCTTATTCACCATCCAATATGTAGGCATTTTGTTTTAGGACAGATTCCTGTGACAGGCACCTAAAGATGACTGCCTTAGATTCTAACATCCACACCTGCTCCAAACAGCTGTGACCAAGATTTCTTAACAACCTATGCCTAAAATTCCTGGGCCAGTTCCCTCACAAAAGAGCTAAAGGCCTTTAGACATTTAACGTATTATGTCCAAATCATACTTCTACATATTTCCCCATAGATTTTTTAAATGCCAGGTAGTTAAAAGCTTTTCTTAGTGATATTTGATATCGATAATAGTTAATAATATTCTTGGATAGAATGAGCAAAAAATGGCATTTTCTAGATACCTAATTTAGATAAAATTGTTAGCCACTTGTTAAATCTGAAGAAATGTTATAAACTTGCACGATTTAAACATACCCAGCCAATTTTCTAATCCTCACACTTTTTTTTCTAACATAGATTTAAGAATTGAGGACAGATATAACTTTCATTAAAGAAAAAGAAATTTGATATTGAAGTAAAGTCTTTCAAATAAGATTTTTTGATTTTGTTCTTAGTGATTTCCTTTTTATCAGGCTGTTAAAATTATTCTATAATCTCTAGGAAATGATGTGCCTTTCAATGGGCAATAAAAAGATATATTAAGCTGAAAGCATTCGGGTCCTGTGGATGGATTTGTGTTCTCTTGTGTACATTATTACCTTGACTTAGTGCTAGCTTCTCCCTGATGGATTCTTTACAAGTTCCCCAAACTATGGAGTGTCTTTTATCCCTTGTATTCTTGTGATAGTTTATTATGGCAAACCTCTGAACTGATCCTTATGTAGTAAGAAAAATGATCTGTTGGGGAAAGACAAGAAACTGAACTGGGAATAAAAAAATGATTTGTGGTAAGCTGAGTTTTCTCAGAAAACTGAGCTACCTATGTCAGAATACCATTTGTATTTCCTTTTGCTAATATTTGATATCTTTTTAAATAACATATTTTCTTCATTGATTTATTCTTTAGTCTTCTTGATAGTTGGAATCCAAGTTCAATATGTCACTTTATGTTAGAAAAATTTGTATTTGTCATTAAAAAGGTCTACAGTATTACCTTATATAAATGCAAAACTCTATTTTGTATTTATTTTTCACCTGCTGATCTCTGGAAATGTGTTGTGAATTGCCTATTGTGCTAAATTCTGCTGAACTTTGTTCCAGGTAGCTAAGAGACAGCTCTCTGCTACTCATTAGTGGAATGTTTTTAAGGCTGTGGTGGCAGGTGAAGAAGAGGCTCATAAAATATTAATAAGGAATGGAATAAACTGGATTAAGAGTTGGGAGTGTGCTGCTTAACCGTAACACAACTTGAGATGAGTCACTTACCCCCTCTACCCTTGGTTTCTCCACTGGCAAAAGGGATACGTTTGTATTTGTCCTCAGAGGCGATTGTGAGTTTGAAATATTAATATCAATTGTTTGGCATGTGACACTATTTCTAGGCCATTCGAAAATACTATTTTTTCTCATTGGAATGATTCCCTAAGAAATAGAAGTCACATAAGGTAAATAATGCATTGTTAAGAAATAAATAGTTCAGTAATACAGCTAATATGTAAATAATCCATCTTGAATTTATCTATAGTGCTGCAGAATGTCAGGTGATTGCAGACACAAAGAATGTCTGTAAGTCATTTTATTTAGCCTTTGATCTTCGATGCTCTAGAGTTTTCATGTAGATTCCTGAGAGATCCCAGAGATGCAATGAGGGAAGGAAGCCTATTAGCAAGATTTGATGTTTCCCTCCTCCATTTTGAGAAATGAAACTAAACTTCTTTTTTTTGGGGGGGGGGGTCTCTAAAAAGATTTCAAAGTCTTTTACCAAAAAATGTTTGGATGCCACTAGTCACAATCAACACCCTCATTTACAGAAAAAAAATCTGATTTGCAAATTGATCCCCAAATTATACAAGTCTATAACTCTAATTGCAAAAAGAGCTGGAGTTTGACCTCCCCAAAAATCACTTAAATTTTTAGAGTAGTGTTTTCAACCTTGGCTGTATATTGCAATCACCTTGAGAGATTTGAAAATCTTGGTGCCCAGGTGGCTCTCAGACCAATTATATCAAGTCTCCACAGGTGATTCCAATGTGCAGCCAATGTTTGAAACCACTGGCTTGGCAGGAGGGAGAGGTGACTTTGACTTTGGTTGGTAGGGAAGTGTTTATGGAGAAAGTAGGTCCTGAGTAAGATTTGACAGATGGGCTGAAATTTTATGGAAAAAGAAAAGGTGGAGACATTCTAGTTGACATAATAATATTGATTTCAGAAAGTATTGTGCTATAGAGAGATATAGATGGAGAGAGAGAGAAATATAGCATGATATTAAGAATCAGAAATAACTTCAGATTTTTAACTTTATCATTTACTCCCTGTGAAAATGTGACTAACTTGTTTAATCTCTAAATTTTTGTTTCTTCATCTGCAAAATAGGAAATAAAAGGGTCTGTTGACCAAGTTTAGTAAAGGCTAGATGAAAAAACTTACACAAAGTTCTTTTCTCAATGTCAGGTAATAAAAAGTGCCCTGAATTTGGCTAGTATCATGATCATTTTTTATCAGATGGATATCACTGCAAGTGAAAGATAGTATTATGAATGGAATTAAGGAGCTAGTTTAGGGACCGATTTTGGTAGCTTTGAATGAAGGATAAGTGGATATTTATTTATTTTTGTCATTAGAACTTGTTTTTGAAAATAAAACCAAAGCAACTAATGTATGTACAATGGCCACATGTAAGAATGTTAGGAGAAGGCAGGAAGCAGGGGCAGAGGAAACTGTTAGAAGAGACAAACAGTACCCAGGAAGGAGGCTTCTGAATTAGAACAGTTGGAATTTATGAGAAAATTGTATTAAAGAAATACTTTTCAGAAAAATTAAGGACTAGTGACCGATTTGATTTGATTTGTATGATAGCAAAACAGAAAGAAATAACAAAGTCATAGTTTCTTTGAGGTTTAGTTACAGAAGAACTGATATTTACCTTGGAAGAAAAGACCAGGAGTTTGTTGGGCTTCTAAATCTGAGGTTGGAGTAGAACTAACTGATAGGAAGTTGGGGATCAGGCGGTTGAAAAGATACTGTGAACAGCAGGAGGAGGTTCTGACATGGAGAAAGAGTTTGTCACTCAAGTGGAATTTGTGGTTCATGGTTTTAATGGAGCTGAGATTCCACAGAAGGTTTTTAAAGCCAGAGGAGCATAAAAGTGTTCAACTCCATAGACAGCTCAAACTCTGCCTTTACAACACACTGCTCCCTTCTCCCTTTCCCTTTCCTACTGATTCTCCCCACTTCAAGTCTGTGTATTTAGAAACCTGTTGTCTCAGTTGCACAGGATATAGACTGCCTATTTCTCATTCTCTTCACACACTCCAGAGTTCCCATGCTCTGTTCCCACTGACTAGAATGTTGTTTAAAGTAAACAGTTATTACTTCACAAATGTCAAAGTGACGCTATTGAAGACACTCAAGTGAACAGTGATAAACAGATAGTAGCTACCACCAAGTAGACAATTGAAGTGGGTGAAGAAGTCCTTATGTGACAAAAAGTATGCTCCATCCTTGTTTGAGGGGCTGAATCAGGTTGGCCATAGTTTTCAGGTGCTGCACACAAAACAGAAAAATATAGGGAATGGAAAAGAGAGTTTTAACCGAATCAAGTTCTGTTTTTGAAACTGCTACTTACTAAATGACATCGTATGTGGTTTATTTTCCCTAAGCTGTAAATTAGATGATCTGATCAAACATTGGAGATTGTTCTGTAGATCTCAAGGCAATCAGGTAGCTACTTATTTAGATTCTTACATCCCTTGGCAGTTGTATGAAAGGGCAGTCAATATAAGATTTAACATCTTCAAGATAGTGATGTCCTCAATATTTTTTTAAATTAAAGTTGTTTTGATTCCTTCTGAAATACAATTATTTAATGTATTTTTGCCGTTACAAAATAGAATTGAATCAGTGTCAGATGGTCCCAACAAACTTAAAGCAAAGTAAACAAACAAACAAAAAGGCAATTTTCTTTTGTTTCTTGAACTGTCTTAATTTGGGTAGTGTCATAGATTACTTATCAGAGATTCATAGTCTGCTTCACAGAATTGTTTCGCAAGTACCCTGACACTAGGTGGGTTCCTATGGCGCTATTTCTTAATCATTCATTTTGAATCTTCCCATGTTTAATGCAAGTCTTTTTCTTCACAGTGAAATCATTTAGTAAAAACCCACTAGGATCTGTAAAAGCTTAATTCTAGGGTTTATTATTTGGTCTTTTGAAGCCAGAAGGAACTTGTCCTGAGAGCTTTATGAGCAGTGGGATATGCATCCAATGGGCCACTCTTGTGTGCCATGGCATTTTTAATTGCAGATAAATGATCTCCCTTCCAACAGTATTGAACTATTTTCAGTGTGGAACTTCCATGAACTTATTCATTCATTTATTAATTTAGGGTTGAGCAAGAAAAATAATTTGTTGTAATTAGTCTTTCTTCAGGACATTCTTCTATAGCTTTCCTAAACAGAAGAAATCATTCAGATGGTCAGTGAGATGAGACTTTTTTCAGTCTGACACAAAAGTTGACAAAGATACTGACATGTTTTCTGTTTTTACTAGGGGTTCTGTAGCCATGTTTTATGTTTACACTTATATCTCTCAATCCTAGCCCCTTCAAAACACAATTTTAGAAATTTAGTGTCTTATAAAAGACATACATTTATTATTTGTTTTGGTGAAACTTTTTAGTGACTAAATATATTTCTGGTCCCAATGTAACAAACTGAGTAAACAGTATCAAACAGATGCATCTGGTAGATTTTAAAAATCTGTATAGTTGACTTTTAGTTTCTACAACAAAATGAAAAATTTATCATCAGACTGCTATATGGAAAGGAACCAGAAGGTGTCACTAGAGTATTTGAAGTGACAGCATGTAACTACACCTATTACAAAATGATAGGATAACACTTTTGAAAAATACTGTATGTAAATGATTTGAAAGCAAAATTTAAAATTTTATGTCTCAGATATTTTCAAGTTACTGTTTTTCTCTCAAATTGAGAACATACTGAGCAAGCATTTTAAAAAACTAAACTGTGAGTCAAGTCAGAAATATAGGGCCAAAGATCTGTGTAATGACCTTCCATAGGCTGGTGAAAATGGCTGCCTTGCGCTAAAGATATATATACATATATATCCATATGTAGTGTGTGTGCGTGTGTGTGTGTAGGTATAATGCCTATATGCACATAGCTTCTTTTATTATGTATTTATACATATATAATGTATACATCATATGTAATGTCATACATATCACATAAGCCACACACAATTTCTTTAGTGGAAGGAGACCGGACTATCTGTGCCTCCATACCTGATTCATTCCTTTGTAGACTCCACTCAGTAACCCCTTCCTTTGCAAAGTAGCTCCTGGCTTCTCTGTTAACACTAATTGTTCTATTCTTTGACCCTTACTATTTCTTTATACAGATTTAAGGAAACGATGCCTTCTCAGTGCGCATATTTATTTTGCTTCCTGCCATAGTTTGTTTAATTTTAAGTAACTTAAAGAAGGAACTAGTTCTTATCTGGTTTTGACTCTAATAAGGAATACTTCACTAATGACTGTCAAACATTCCATTCTAACAGAGTATTACAGAAACAAAACAAAACAACCATATAGAACAGAGCATAAGCTTTAAATTATAGTCCAATGGTCAACATTTTTAGGCTAATGATATTGGTCACACTTAACCCATAACAATGATCACAAATTCATCATTAGTTTACTAATATTTCTAATATGAACATTACCATTAAATGGTTATTATTTTCCTATTGACCTGTGGTTAGGAGAAACTAATCTTAAGATATAGGAAGATTAGATTGACAATCATTACCTTAATCATTTCGTAAATTATCTTTTGCTTATAAAAACTCTCCCACCTCCCTGTTTACTGCATCTATAAACCAGATCAAATAAAACTAGACTCAACATTGATCCTGCCATATGCTGGCTGATACTCCCTCATCAGCTAGGAGTTTACATTTTAATTTTTTTAAACCCCCTGTTTACAAACCTTCTGTTTATTTTCAAATATTGCAGCAATGCTAAAATCCAAGCCAACAATACTTAATATTCAAGAACCAAATGCTCTGGCTAAATAAAGATACAGTATCTTGGAGACATGTGGATTCATGAACACCTCTGTGAGAAGTTTAGTTTCAGGGCTGAAAATGTTTAAAATAAATTTGTGTTATATAAATTTGGAATCGTTATTTCAGTGTCAAAATCATAGCAAAATTCACCAATTTAATTTCTTTTGAGATAGGGTCTTGCTATGTAGAACAGTCTACCTTAGAACTCACCTTGTAGTCAGGCTGGCCCTCAAACTTGCAACAGTCCTCTTCCCTCAGCCTCCTGGGATTATAGGCATGTGGCACAAAGCCTGACTTTTAGTTTACATTTTTAAATTGTAAATTAGAATTGTCCAAGATCTCATTTGTGTTACATACCAGTGTACTAAAGAAATACGCGTACATATGCACACACACACACACACACACACACATGCACACACACAACTTCCATCTGCACTCAGTAAGATCTTCACTGAGTTGTGGGCTAGGGTGTTGCTCAGTGGAATAGCACGTGCTTTGCATGCATGAGGTCCTGGGTCTGATCAGCAGCACCACAGATAAACAGAACTAAACCGATCACCACCATCATCAACAACAAAAACACTTTAGTGAGTTAAAATTAAAGACAGGTAATGATAATGCATGTGGACCAAATATCAAAAATCTTGTAATGATTACAAGCCATATGGAGAGGTAACGTAGGACCAGTGTTCCAGCTCTGCCATTTCCTTCCATTTTCCTCAAGTTTTCTCTGATTTAAACAAATTAACTATGAGTTTTTTGAAATAGAAAATCTGGAATAGACACAAATATTTTCAATTTCTTAAAAGACAATCCTTTTCTCCAGCAGTATAGAAAAAAAAAACACCTCTTTCTATTCCTCAGAATCTTTTAGGTAGAGTTTATGTATGTTCTTAAATCTATGCATGTAGACCATTTCCTTAAACATGAACAACTCTGGGGACTGGGATTTAGCTCAGCGGCAAGAGCACAAGCACCTGCCTAGAAAGTGCAAGGTTGTGAGTTCAGTCCTTGGTAAAAAAAACAAAAACAAAAACAAAAAAAACCAACAACAGCAACAAGAAACCATGAACCAGTCTGAATGCTATGTATTTCTCATAATTTTCAGTTTTTGCCTGCCAGAAACAGTCCTGTGCATGCTCTATCTTCTTTGTATCTTTTCTGTCTTTCCTCCCCCTTCCAGGAACATACAACCTATTTTAGTAATTTCTTCCATGTTTTATATAATCTGTTATGCACATGAATCATTTTATCACTTTAATGAGCTATTTTCACAAGCTTAAAACATGTCATATATTTTTCTTTTGTTAACATAATGTCAGAATAAAACACACATGGGTAATTTGGAAACATTTTCTCCCATTAATTATTTTTTTTCTGCCTAAACTATTTGCTGTTTTTGTGATTGAGTTACCAATCCAGTGGCCACTTATTGAATAATTAATAAATAAGCACAATTTCATAAATTGATAAATTAAAGATTTGAGATGAGAGAAATTGCCATATATGTATGTCTTGACTTTTTATTGTCCTGACTCTTTATTTTGTGTACATTAATCTCAATGAGGTGAGCTCAAATATTTATTTCATATTTCGTTATGCCTTAGAGAACTAACAGTACATAGAAGGTATGATAGTGTTTTCTACAGTTTCTAGATTTGAAACTGTGTTTGAATTGTGACCCTAAATTATTAGTTGCATTAAGTATTGTTAGGCTGGACTCCCATTTTATTTTATTTTATTTTTTTGTTTTTGCGGTGCCGGGGATTGAATTCACGACCTTACACTTGCCAGGCAGGCATTTAGGCCACTGAGCTAGATCCCTGGCTGGACTCCCATTTTAAAATGCAAAAGATAATACATACCTAGTAGGTGTGGCAATTAATTGTGGCTGGTTCTTGGTTATGTAGCTTCCATTGTCATGGCGAATGTGTGCAAATCCTTTAACTCTTTGGATCTAGGAAGGACAGAATATCCTTGTTTAGGCATTTTAAAAAATATACATGAAGTATAATTTAATCTTGTTCTGTTTGATTGTTCCTCAACTTTTAATTATAGTTCCTGAGAATTCAGACCTTGCTGTTCACTAACTAAACTCTCTGCTTTAGAGATACCCTCCAGTTCCATTGCCTTAAAAATTTATGAATCTGATTCTATGTCTTTCTATCTATGATAAATAAATTCATTTATTCATCTAAGACTCTCACATACACAGACTTTCTGTTCCAATTAGTTTACTCTACATCATCTTTTTGGTACCTAAGAGCAGTCTTAAATTTAACATGTCCAAAACTAAACTCCTGACTTCCCACTGTCCTTCTCAGAACCAAACTCCTTCCTCCTTAGGCTTCTCTATCCCATTAGTTGTTCAGGTTAAAATAATCTCATCCTCTGTTTTTCTCTTTCTTCTATTGTCTGATCTAATATGGATGGCAATTCTCTTGGTTTAAACTACATTTTCACTACATTTCTTAGATCTGTGGCTATGGCCTGGCCTATTCAGTTATCAACTCTGCTACATTACAGTATATTTATGGTCTCAGTCATGAGTGTCAGTGTTTTTGCCTTTCCTTCCTGTATTCTATTTTTAATTATATTCTTTAAAGTATAAACCAGTTCATGTTGTTACTTCTTTATTCAGTCCTTGTGTCTTACTCAATGTCTTAGTATTTACTAAGACCGGAAGTCAGAGTCTTGCAATGACCTATAATGCTCTATAAACACACACGACTGCATCTCTACCTGACTTCCTTTCTAGTTTTCTCCTCTAGTTATCTCACTTCTATTTTTACTACACTCCTGGTATGCATACTCCTGCTTCAGGCCTATTGCAGTAGCTATTCTGTCATTCTGGATTTGTCTTCTTTTGGTAGTCATAAGGCTGACTGTTTTATCTTCAGACCATTGTAGAAATGTTACATTTTCAAGAAGGCCTTCCTGATCATTTTCCATCCTCCTTCCTTACTTCATCTTTTCCCACAGCACTTTTAAACAAAATGGCATACTACTTATTTCACTTATTTGTACCATATTCATTCCTTAACTAGAGAAGCAAGTGCTATGAAGGCAGGATTTCTGTCTATTTCCTCCCAGATCTTGGTACAATGCCTCTCTTAACACACTTAGGAAATATTTTTAAATCAATGAATATAAAATATCATAAAATATTTATATTCAAATGCATTATACTTGATTTGTCGTGTATAAAATACTTTTTAATAATGATACACATCAAAAACACCCAATGTATTTTTTTACCAAGCTGATTCTTTTAGTATCCTTCATTGGTTTCAGGTTATTTTGCTTCCCTAAGCAGCCCAACAAGCTGTTGGTTCTTTATTAACTCTTATATACTCACAGGTTCCCTAGTGAAATAGCTTATAAACCCTGAGTTGTTTTAGACGTTTAGGAGAATCTAGTTCAATTTGTATCTTCATTTAAAACCCATTACTGTTAAAAAGTACCCTGTGCTGTTTTGAGATATATTAATGTGTATTTTAAAATTATGACTTTGTAGGTTATTTTTAACAAACACAAGAAAGCTTAGTGATTTCAACGGTAAGACAAATTGAGGCGAGGACAGGCTGAAGTTTTAGCCAATATTATCAAATTATAAATGTTCTATTCTTCTATGTTTAATACAAAAATACAAAATCAAGTGCAAATTGAATCTTCACACTTAAATATAAGATCAAGAATATAATCTAACGACCTTCCAAACCTAAAGAATAGCATTTGTGAATTACATACAACATAAATTTAGATGGATAATTAGGTTATGTAATGAGGTTTTCTTCAAAGCTTACATGAAGAATGCTGTTAATACTGTTACCAAGATTTCCAATAAATGAGGTGCTTGACATCTGTGGATTTCTCTTTAGCAGTCAGAGAAAAGATTACATAGACAAAACCATACAACATAGATTTTATTTCAAAGATGAACTGTTTTGATCTATTTAAGGGATATGTATTTGGTTCTATCACTTTTGCTTGACCTTTAATTTAGTCATAGATTTGATATATCATTTGAAAGACCTGAATTTAAATTTGAGTTGTAAAGTAGATATGGTTGGTTAAACAATTAGGAATACTGAGAATTAGGTAAACACTTTTGGATTAGTTTATTTATGATCACAAAGCTTGCATTAAGGAATACATGTGTATGTAAATTTACAATTAATTTTACACAACATTTTAAAAGTTTATTGAGTAATACATTTACTATAGTGAATATTAAAAAAAACAAAACCCTAATACACAAAGAATTATGCCCTGATGCAGTACTGTCCTCTTAGATGGATGATAGACCCTTAGCAAAGAATAAGTCAAGGTTCTGCAGAGAGGGGAAAAACTCCAGAGGGGATGGATGGATGGATGGA
>RJWT010040144.1:0-12548 GCA_004365215.1 Cuniculus paca
TCTACTATAAGAAATTTACAAATGGTAATCTGGAAAATAGGGTAAAGTAAAAAAAAAAATAGAAAATGACAAAATGCAGAAGCAAAATACAACCCCAGACCATTAGCTCATCCAGGACAAACCATGGGATGCTGAGATAGAGGACATCAGAAGCCATCCTCCTGAATATATTTCTGGAAGCATTAGCCAGAGCAATTAGACAATAGAAAGAAATAAGTGGAATAAAGATAGGAGAGGAAGAAGTTAACTTATCATTATTTTCAGATGACAATGATGCTCTACATAGAAAACTCCAAAAACTCCACCAAAAGACTTCTAGATTTAAAAACCAGATTCAGTAATGTATCTGGATACAAAGTCAACACTCAAAAATCAATAGCATTCCTGTACACAAATAAACTCCCTGAGGGAGAAATTAGAGAAACAACATCTTTCACAATACTATACAAATTAAATAATAACTTAGAAATCAATCTAACAAAGCAAGAAGAAAATCTCTACACTGAAAATTACAGTACTCTGAAAAAGGAAATGAAGAAAATACCAGAAAATAGAAAGATAGTCCTTGCTCTTGAGTAGGAAGAACTAATATAGTGAAAATGGTCATGACCCCAAAATTTGTATTACAATACAAATTTAATGCAATCCTGATCAAAATGCCAATAGCATAATTCACAGAAATGGAGAAAACAATCTGAAATTCATTTTCAAGCAGAAGGAACCTAGAATAGTAAAAACAATTTTCAGCAACAAAGGCAAAGCAGGGAGCATCACATTCCCTGACTTGAAATTGTACTACAAAGCTACTATTAAAAAGAGGCTGGTACTGGCAAACAAACAAACAAAAAAGAAACAAAAAAAGCAAAAACAAAAACAAACAATAACAACAAAAAAGAAACCAGCCTTGGAGATCAATGGAATAGATTAGAAGATACAAAGTTAACTCCACATTCACTCACATTATCCTTAACAAAGGGGCCAGTCATGTTCTCTGGAAGAATAATAGCACTACTAATAAATGGTGCTAGAAAAATGGGCTTTCCAGATGACGAAGACTATAACTAAACCCATGTACTAGACTAAAATCAAAATGTATCAAATATTAAAACAGAAGCACTAAATCTACTAAAAGAGAGTATAGGTAGAACTCTTGAAGACATAAGTGTAGGCCAAAACTTCATGAACCAAACCTTAATCACATGGGAAATGTTACAAAGAATCAAAAACTGGGATCTCATCTTATTAAAAAGCTTTTGCACAGAAAATTAAATTGCAAATAGTGTGACAAGACAAACCATAGAGTAGGAAAAAAAATTTAGCCAACCGTTCCTCACACAAAGGACTAATATCTAGAATATACAAAAATTGAAAAGAATCAGACACCCCCCCCAAATTAAAGACTCAAACAAGACATTGACATCTGAGATGAATGCATAATTCTCAAATGAAGAAATACAAATACCAAATAAATATATGAGGAAATTTTCAACATTGCTGGTCACTTGAGAAATGCAACTCAAAATAAGACTGAGATTTCATCTCACTCCAGAAAGAATGACTATTATCAAGAAATCAACCAATAACAAAATGCTGGTGTGACTTTGGGGAAAAACACTTCTCCACTTTTGGTGGGAGTATGGACTGGTGCAACCGCTGTGGAAATCAGGGTAGAGATTCCGCAAAACACTAAAATTAGAGGTTCCATTTGACCTAGCTAGTCCCTTCTTGGTATCTTCCTAAACGAATTAAAAGCATCATACCACTGATATGTGGTATACACACCCATGGTTATAGCACCATTGTTTGTAATAGCTACATCCTAGAACAGCCCAAATGCCTATCAACCAATGAATGGATAAAGAAGATATTTCTTTCTTTCTTTGTTTTTGGTTTTTTTATGCAGTGGAGTACTACTTCACCATAAGGAAAGATAAACTTGAAACCACTAGGTAAGTGGATGCACTTTGAGACCATATTCTTAAGTGAAGTAATTGCACACACTTGTGTAAAGGTTACATTGTTTCTTTAATGTAAGAAACTGAAAGTATAAATACGTATCAAAATGTTTAACTGATATTTTGAAATAAGAAATTGTTCAAAAGGAAAGGAGAACTAGGGAGAGCGGAAAGGGAAAGGAAAAAAGGGAAAGAAAAAACTGAGAAAAGAGGAAAAAAATGGAAACAAACATTTTAAATAAGGAGGAAAAGAGGAGTTAAAGGGTGGGGAGTGTATTGGGAAAACAAGAGAAATCAACACATACCATGTGGAGGTAAAACTGCCCTATGATGAATGTGATCATTATGTATATCTAAATTGTACCAATGAATTTAATAAAAAATAATTGTACTTTTTGTCTTTCATCAAATTTGGTAAATATTTAAATACTGTAAGAATATTTAAATGTCTAATTTACTATAAATTTGTAATGACCAATTACTATAATAGCTATTATTACTATTACTATTATTATTTCAGTGTACCTTTCTTTCTCCTAGCTTCTAAATATTTAGTAATACACACTTTGTATCTTTGGTTGTTATTTTTTCACATTCCTTGAATCTGTTTTTGTTTGCTTACTTGCCTTCTCTTTTCTTTTCTTTCTTTTCTTTTCTTTTTTCTTTCCTTTCCTTTCCTTTCCTTTCCTTTCCTTTCCTTTCCTTTCCTTTCCTTTCCTTTCCTTTCCTCTCCTTTCTTTTCCTTTACTTCATCTCTCTCTCTCTCTCTCCCCACTTCTCTCCGCCCCTCTCTTCCCCTTTCTTTTTTCTTTTTTTCTTTCCTTCTCTCTCTTTGCTGGCCTACAGTATATTTTCAGGTCAGGACAGGATAAATCCTATTAATCTGTCCTCAAGATTATTGATTCTATACTTTGACATTTCTACTGCCCTGTTGAGTTCATCTAGTGAATTTTTTTTTAATTCTGTAACTTATGTTGAATTATTTTTTAACTTTTATAACTTTTCTCAGATTTTCAGAGTTTTCCATTTGCTTCAAGGAAATCAATTAAGAAAATAAGAATGTTTAAGCATCTTCATAACTGCCTTAAAATCATTGTCAGATAAAGTTTACATAAGATTAATCTTAGTGTTTGTGCCTAACTGCCCTTTTTAAATCAAATTTTCTTGTTTCTTGGTAAAAGAAGAATTTTCAATTATCCTAGACATTTGCCTATTATATCAAGAGACTCTTGGCCTTATTTAAATCTTCTATTACAGTATGCAGGAATCCTATTTAGGTTAGGAATGCATTTCTTAGCCTATTTGGGGGGTTTCCTTTCAATGATGATTTCAAAGTTCAATACATTTTCATTGTTACTTTTCCTACTTTTTTTCATTGGTGCTGTTGAGGGTATCCCTGGTCAGTCACAACTAGTTTTACCATAGCAACCAGAAAGGATTATTCCCTTAGGATTTCTTTTATTAGGGGAGAGAATCTCAGAACTAGGAAGAGGAACATGCTTGCTAGGCTAGACAGTGTTGTCATTTTCTGTTGGAGAGAGACTGCTTGTCTGGATAGATGATTTTTGTATCAACTCCCCTCATTAGAATTTTCTTACTATTTTCAAATTTTATTTAATTGCTCTACATCCTATTTAACCCTAAAAAATTATTTTCATGACATATTAATTGACAATTAACTATAGAAACTTTTTATCAGTCCATATATTTAATTAGGGACTTCAACTGAAGAACTTCCAACATTTAGTTGCTTAAAATTTATAATATTTAACTTAGTCTCAAGAAGAAAGACTTTTAATTTTATTAAAATATCAATAGTTCATTAACAGCTTTTGTGTTATTCACTTATTAAATTTATTTTTTTCTATTAACCTCATGCGTTTGGACACATTTGTGTCATAAGCTTCATGTGGTAAAACAAAGTAGAAGTAACACCATGGTATAGCCATAAATCCATTAATTGTCAAATATGAATAATGAAATTCACGGGGTTTTCTGTGTCTCTGTCAGGGAGACCAGGGCTGAAATACTGACCCTCTGTCTTCTAATTATGTGAACACCACTAATTTACATATTACCCTAGAACTCCTCTTCACTGAGTAGTGATAATATGTGCCTCTACGTAAGTATATGTCTTAGATAATTAAATATAAGACATTTTCTTTTATCCATTTTCACCCATTGTCATTAAGGAAAAATTGCTAATCACCTGTGTCCTGTTGGAATAAAGGGTATATTCTCCACGGTTGAATCAGCTGTGACTTTGTTACAGTTGTAGGAGAATTAAAACTGGGACATTGCTACTTCTGCCTCCTTTGAATTAGAAAATGTGAAATTTCTAGGAACCTTAAACTATCTATGCCTGAAAAATTAGAGCAAGAATGTGGCCCAAGTTTTAGAGAAAGCAACAGATAGAAATTGCTCTAAGACTGTATTTTGAACAGCTGATTCAGAACGAACTGGTATTTCATAGAGAAGTAGTAATAATATCATAGTTGAATGAGAAATGAAAGGAAGTACTGAATAGTCCCATTAAATGTCCTATTATCTTACCTTATGAAATTATCTTCTTTTTAAAAAAAGATTTACAGATTTATAACATTCTTCTGTCTAAATATTATTCCTTTAAAGGAAATTAATAATTTAATAACTTTTCAAAATGTCTTATTTTGATGAGGTATCTCTCATCTGTTGACTGAAAAGAAACTAAATACAATGAATGGTTTTAAGCATTTTTTTGTATAGTTTGACATGCTTTTCTTGTATAGTTTGACATCCTTCTGCTGGGGAGCCTGTAGTTTAATGAAATCATGTGCTTCATCAGAACTCAGTAAAATTCATTCTCCTGTAAACCCTGCTCCTCCCATGTTAAAACTTTGAATATAAAATTAAATTGATATAAATTTTAATTCCCAAAATTTTTAGAGCAAATTTAATATGACAGAATTCACTCTATAGTTGTATACTTACTTTAGAAATAGTACTTCCCTGTTTTTCTTCTGATTCTTCAATAAAGTCTAATTTGTCAGGTCATTGGAAAATCACTAAATGAACTGGATAGGAGCATGTGTTTTGAAAAGACATAATTTATGCATGCATTTATTCATCTATTAAGTAACAGCTTACCCAGGAGCTATTCTAGGCCAGCAAATTTTCAATGTATTTAGAATTTACCAATGAGGGAAACCTCAAATAAAAATTTCCTTCTACATTGTATCATCTTGATAGCAAAAGAGACATAATTTCAGTAGTAAATGCATATAAAATAAATTACGGTTTTAAAAGTTATTTAAAGAGACAATGATAGCTATGAAAATAATAAAATGCTACGAAATCATTAAAATTTAATAGTAAACATATAGTGTCACAAGGAAGCATCTGAACATGATTTGCGGTAAAAGAAATTATAACCTAAATATACATCAGGGAAAAGAGCAATATAGGCAAAAGGAACTAATAAAATGGAATTTCTAATAACGTTTATGTGGGTGTGTTATTTTTACTTACAGGAAACATTAAGAGTACATAGTAACTGAAACATTTTGAAAATGGTATATTAATTAAGATGTTATAGAATAAAGAGATCAAATTGCATTGCACCATGATTCTGAAAACCATTATTAGCTGCAGGAGCCAGCTTATGAATTTGTCCTTACTGGGGATTGGGAACAAGGATGAAAAACAAAAAGATACAGAGTTACTTTAGAATGTGGAGAGCCAGGGAATTCTTTTCTCTAGTGGACAGGGCATACCTAGCATCTGGCTCACCTTGCTTTTATTCACTTAGACATGGAAACAAGCAATTAGAGTAACAAAAGATTCACCAGTCTCCCACCATCCATAGTGCATGTCTGGGTGAACAATCAGATCTCAGTTGACTTTTCCCTGGAACTAGCAACATGTCAACATACTTGCATGCAGACAAAGGAGCACAGCTTGCTGAGTTTTTCCTTTGCGCTCACAAAGGAGGTTAATTAGGCCTCAATTCTCCTCATATGGTCTCCCACAATCAGCAATTGTTTTATTCTTGGTGAAATAGAAGATTTTATGTGTGTTGGGAACTGACCAGTCTTCCAGTCCCTTGGGAAAGTGTATGGTGAAGGATAAAAGACAATAGACAAAATAACACAGTATAGGGGGATCCAAGAAGAGCAGAGTTCTTGTGGCTAAGACTCCAACTTCTCTGAACTGTCCACTATTGAGTGCATAACATTTCTGGGGGCATGCAGGGAAGTGCAGGGAATAGCTGAGACACAAAGGTAAAAAAGTGAGCAGGCCTTGTGAAAATGGACATTTTCACAAAGTAAATCACAAAGACATTTCAAGCAGTAAATCTTTGCTAAGTGAGAGATCTCTTTTATCTTTAAGGTTGGCAGTTACTGCCCTCAAATTCTGAGTGATGGTCGGTATCCTCAGTTACGAATCTGTCCTGCCTTCTGGGACATCACAGTGTCAGAGGCTACTATAGGCCTGTACTATGACCATTGGCGTGGAGAGTTCTGCTTCTAAATGCCAACCACTGGCTCCTCAGATAAGTCACTTAGGCCTGGGACAGACTTATAAGTTAGTATAGAAAACCAATCGATTAATTCCAAAGCCTGCTCAGCAGCATCTCAATGTGGTCTGCATCATATGTGAGATTTTAAACAAAGAATTTCTTTACATAACTTAAATTTACAACTTTTATTTCTTTTACTCTGTTGCTTACACTTGCTTGCTTGATTTCTCTTTAAGGAAACAATGAAAGACCTAGTATGACCCACGGAGAGATTATTGTAGAAATCTATGAAAAAAATAATCACATCTCTGAGAGCTGGATATTAGCAGTAAAGTAGATAAAATATGATTTTTGTATCAATTTTAAATGTGGAATGATTAATGTTCCTGGTAAATTGCACAGAGGGGAAGAGAGTCAATATGATACAACATACCTCAGTTTAACTCTCTAGAGAGATGGATTACTTTTACAGAGATAAGGAAATAAGGTGAAACTAAGATTACCAACTAAACAGTTACCCAGATATGTGGAACTAGTCCTTCTTTATACACAAGCTGCATACACATAGGATAGAAAACATAAAAAGGGAGATTTTGTAGGATTATTATCTTTGCACATGTGATTTAAAATATTTTGTGTGAACAGTATTATTTAGCATTGTACTTGCTTCTGTGATACTCTCCAAATTTTATAAATCCTATCTATAGGAAATATTGCCTACTTCTATAATAATTAGTCATTCCATAATAATAAATTACAAAGAATACATAGTCATTATATTATATAAGATGAGAAAATCAATTACATTTTTTTCTTTATAATCTATCATGATGATAAATGTAAATTATTAGGACAACAATTAAAAATTGGAAAAAAATTCCAAGTAAGTCATTTTCAAAGTTATCATAGGCATGTTTGCTTCTAATAACACAATGAAGAATTTAATTTGAATTGAATCACACGAACAATTTTCTGGACTTTTCATTAACCATGTCCTAAACATTTTAGGATTGTCAATTATGGAACAATTTTTGTTGTTGCATCATAATTGATGATAAAATGTTTAAGCCACTTTTACATATATTCTGTGTAATATGATTTATTTAAAGACTCCTTAGGGTTCATTCTTTGCTTCCACTGCCACTTATGGTCATGATATTTCTTTTAATAGTTTCTTTTTTGTACTAGGGATTGAATTCATGACCTCGCAGCAGGTGCTTGTGCCACTGAGCTAAATCCTCAGCCCCCTTTTAATAACTCTAAAGAGTATCATAAAAAATTCAAAAACAGTAATGAAGCTCTTCATGGAAGAACACGTATAGATTGCTTACAATCTCAAGCTGCTGCTTGTGTGCCATTAAAAGCATAACAGTTGCAAATGGAGAGAAACATCCTATATAAGCTGTGACTCTTTTTAAACTGCTACTTTTAGGTTCACTAAATAGACATCTAGCATAGGCACCCCGCTGTGAGACCCAGCCTATTAAGCAGAGTCCCATGTTTCCAGGACACCTCCAGTAATGCAATGGGTTCCTGGCCACCCATTGGTAGCGTCATCACTCTTCCCCTGTTGCTAAAATAGATGTTCAAGTGTCTAATTTTGCATTAAAAACCTAGTAGGCAGCATCAGTTGTTACTCATCACTCTTGTTGTCTGGCTGCCTGTAGAGACTAAAAATGTGCTCACGACCTGTGCTCTTTGCAACCTACTGAGTGGCTGCAGAAAATGCTGTGTGAGGCTGTAGGTAAACTATTCTGGAACATCAGGCTCTGTTTACACACCGCAAAGAACAAAATGCAGAGTAAAAAATGAAGACTATAAAGGATATATTAATCAGTCTCATGTAGTTCAGAAGCCGATTTAAATTAGGGATTAAATTTTTATGCATGTGAGCTTCTTTTGTCTCTTGTCATTACAAATTGAATCCTATTGTGATCAAAATTTTTAAAACAGAGTCAAATGTAGTATGTGTCACATTATGGTAACTTTTATTTTTGTTTGTTATAGCTTAATGCAAACAATGAAGTACTGTGAAGGTATATATACACACTGTATGAATTTAATAAAAGCATATATACATTTAAAAGTAAAAGAGCATCATTTATAGAAAAACATTTTCACAATTTATGATTGTTATAATGCTTAAATTAGTTTTAATATGTATATTTTGATACAGTTTGATAAATATATTTTTAAAGTTTTATTTTTAATTTCTTAATTTTTAAGCAAATTGGTTTCAGGAATCCATGATGAATAAAGAACAAGAAAAATTTCTGCATCTTTTTTAAGTTTTTTCCTGGGCATTGAACTCATGATCTTTACACTGAGCTATGCTCGCAGCCATTATATATATATATATATATATATAATTTTTGAGATAGAGTCTCCCTAAGTCACTGAACACCTCAGGCTGGACTCAATCTTAAGATATTCCTGCCTCAGGCTTCTGGAATGCTTGTTTTGCAGCATTTCATGAAGCATTTATGATTTCCAGAAGTCCTGAGAATTTCTGGGTATTCTGATTTTTCATTCCTGAATCACAAAGAATAACATCTTCCAGGAATGTGGAATTATCACCCTACTATAGCACTCTTTGTCGTGTATTGAAAGATCAAGGGTTGCACCTGTAGACAGGCACAACCCTACACATGGCCGCAGGCTCTACGGACAGGGTGCATAGGCAGGATTCTTCCATCTGTGGAAGGTGAGCTACAATCAGAATATTCTTCAAGATTAAGGAGTATTCCAGGAAATCCTATTTAGATTAAAATACTTTTGCAGGTTGAAATGGTTTTAATAATGGCTCAAGGAAATGAAATTTTTATTTGATTTCTCCCTGTTAGTAGCAATTCTATAGAATCCAAGAAAGTGAAGTTGAAATGGAAAGATAAAATTGACACTTTCTAAAAGCAACTTGATTGTAAAAGAAAAATATTGCAGAGTCAGTTCCACATATTCAGCAAAACGTTTCCCTTTCTAGCAGGGACAAATTTTCCAGATTTTCTAGAACCCAAGTCCTGCCATGAACTCATGCTCCTTCATCTCTGCTGGGCAGAAGGAAAGGTGCCAAGATGGCAGACACATGGTATGGAAAGTGGAAGAGAAGGTGCCAAGATGTTGGATGCATGGTATGAAGGAGGCCTGAACCCTAGGTGTGCTACTTGGAGAGCACAGTTGGAGAATGAATTTAGCAATGGATGCATCCACCAATGAGCAGAGTGTCTGGCACAACAGGATCAACTTTGAAATATAAGAGAGACTCCCATCCAGCTCATTATGCAAAACAGATTTAGTTCAATTCCAAGAGAGGCCAAAGTTTTAACACTTTCAGCATTGTTGAAAACCTTCACCCAAAGTCTTTCCTGAGAGTCAAGTAAAACTTGTAGCCATGAGACTTAGTTTAAAAAAAAAAAAAAAACTTTGAAAACACAATGGCACTGTATAAACATCTCCTTTCCAAAAAGTAGAAATAAAGGAATAGAAAGAAATGGAAACCAGCATCATGAAAACTCTGCAGGACAAATATTAAATCTTGTGGTTGGTTTCATTCTCATAATTCAATGTACTTCTTAGGATTTCCTCTGAAATTTGGGAGGAAACCTCCATTATCCAATGACCATTGCAGTCTGTATTCCTGTAAAACTGGTGCATGTAGATGATGATGCCAAGATCTGCTGTCAGCTACAACAGTATCCAGGTCCCCTTGGATCATGTCTACAGTGGCCTCTGAATACCTAGATGGCTGTTCATGGGGAAATGAATCTTAAAGATAAATTCTTTAAGTGGTCTTTTAAAAATTTTTTATTAAGTTTGCTGTTAAAATTTAGGTATGATCACATTCATCATAGAAAATTTATACCTGTACACAATATATCTTGATTCATCTTCTTTTGCTATCCCCTTCCCCTCCCTTGAAACACTTTTCTCTTTATTTATAATGCTTTGTTTCCACACTATCTTTTTTCTCATTTTTTTCTTTTTGCCTTGTTCCCTCCCCTCCAGCCTACCCTGTCCAAAAAAAATTTATTACTATTTCAAAATATCTATTACACATTTTTGTTCTTATTAACACTTTCAGTTTCTCACACAAGAGAGACAATATGATATTTACATGTGTATCCAATTTATTTCACTTAAAAGTATAGTCTCAGGGTCCATCCAGTTAGCTATAAATGTCTCAGGTTTTTCCTTCTTTATAACTGAATAGTACTCAATTTTATAAAGAAAAAACATATCTTTTATCATTCACTGGTTGATAGGCATTTGGGTTGTTTTCAAAATTTAGCTATTACAAACTGTGGTGCTATGACCATGTGTGCCGTATATCACTGTGTTGTGTGTTTAATTCTTTTGGGAAGATACTGAAAAGGAGTATATATGGGTCAAGTGGAACTGCTAGCCCTAGTTTTTTTGGTTTGTTTTTGTTTTTGTTTTTGTTTTTGGAATCATCACACTGATTTCAAGAATGGTTGTACCAGGATATACCCCCACCAGCATTGGAGAAGGGTTCCTTTTATCCCATAGCCTAGTCACAGTCATTCTTTCTGGAATGAGATGGAATCTCTGCATTGTTTTGATTTGCATTTCTCCAATAAGCAACAATGTTGAACACTTTTTCATCTATTTATTAGCATTTGCACTATTTTATCTGAAAACTGTGTACTCATCTCAGTGGCCCATTTTTTGATTGGATCTTTAAATTTTGGGGTTCTGATATTTCTCAATTTTTTTATGTGTACTAGATGTTAGTCTTTGGTCGGAGGATCAATTGGTGGAAATTTTCCCACTCTATCAGTTGTCTTTTCACTCTAGGGGTGATTTAGTTTGCTGTGCAAAGCTTTTTAATAAGATGAGATTTCAATTGTTGGTTCTTTGTAACATTTCCCATGTGATCAGGGTTTTGCTCATGATGTCTGTGCTTGCACATATGTATTCAAGAGTTCCACCTATTCTCTCCTCCAGCAGACTTAGTGTTTCTATTGTGATAGTTAGACGTTTAATTCATTTTGATTTTAGTTCAGTGCATGGTGAGAGACGTGAGTCTATTTTTAGTCTTCAGTCTGTGGAAAGTCAGTTTTTTCAGCTCCATTTATTAAAGATGCTATTTTTCTTCCTGTGAACATGTTTGGCCCCTTTGTCAAAGACAAAGTAACTCAATAAGATACTGGCAAACAGAATACAGCTAGCCATCAAGGAGATTTTTGCATCATGACCAAGTAAGATTTATTCCATGAATATAGGATGGTTCAACATAGGCAAATTAATAAATATCATATGATATCAATAGAGACAAAGATATAAATCCATGGTCATCTTAATAGATACGGAAAAATCATTTCACAAAGTCCAACACCCATGCATGTTAAAAACCCTACAGAAAATTGGAATATGTTCTTTACCTCAATCTGACAAACCAGCAGCCAACATTCTATTACATGGTCAAAAACTGAAAGCTTTCACTTTAAAATCAAGAACATAATATGAATGCTCACTATCATCACTCCTATTCAATATATTTCCAGAAACATTATCCAGAGCAATTAGATGAAAGAAAGGAATAAAAGGAATAAAGATAGCAAGGAAAATGTTAAGTCATCATTATTTGCTGATGATATGGTACTCTACATAGTGGACCCCAAAAACTCAATCAAAAGGCTTCTTGATTTAATAACCAAATTCAGTTGCATAGCTGGATACAAAGTCAACACTCAAAAATCAACAGTCTTCTTGTACACAAGTAACAAACTCACTGAAAGAGAAATTACAGAAACAACACCTTTTACGATAGTATTGAAATAAATTAATGACTTAGGAATCAATCTAAAGGATGTAGAAGATCTCTATACTGAAAACTAGTACTCTGAAAAAAGCAGATGAGCCAGATATCAGAAAATGGAAATATATGTTTTGCTTTTGGTAGGAAGAACTAACAGTGAAAATGGCCTTACTCCCAAAATTGGTGTATAGATTTAATGCAACCAAAATTGAAATACCATTAGTGTACCTTGTAGAACTAGAGAAAATATTCCTGAAATTAGTTTGGAACCAGAAGAGACTTTGACTACCAAAAACAATTTTCAGCAACAAAGGCAAGG
>RJWT010040145.1:0-12543 GCA_004365215.1 Cuniculus paca
TCCTCAAATTTTGATTTTTGTTTTAGGAAATGCAACTTTTTTAGTCTTTTTGAGACAGGGTTTCACTGTGCAATTCAGGCCAGCCTCACTTTGTAGCCTAGACTAGCCTCTAACTCTCAGTGATCATCCTGCCTTAGCCTCCCAAGTGCTGGGATTAAAGGTGTGTGCCATCACACATGGGTGGAAATACAACTTTGACAGTGGAAGAAATTGCAGTTATTTCTGTCTGTATTTTTCAAAAAAGAAGGAAGGAAGGAAGGAAGGAAGGAAGGCAGGCAGGCAAGAAAGCAGGCAGGCAAAGCAGAAGATAATATTAAAAGCTAATTTAATGCCCAATAAAATATTAAAATTTAATTTTAAAACATCAGATGCTTTGTGGAACAAAAATAATATGAACAGTTACATAGTAAATATTTAAAATCCCATCCCCATTTTAAAATATTAGGCAAATAAAAGTGGCAAAATATTTTATTTTATCATATACTGTATTGGCACTTCACATCTTGCTATAAGTTTTGGTTTCCTTCAAAGTTATTGTAGACTAGCATACTAAGCTGTTCGCTATTTGAATGGAATTTTAAAATAATTCTCAACTAATGTCACCAACATTATTTTGATATCTGGACAAAGTGTTCACCATACAAAATCCTCATGGTAGTTTTAATATCTCTCCTAGGCAGTGCACACAATTTGGTATAGCCAGGCCATCATTCTCTCTATAAATAACACAGAATGATTATCCATGCAGAAGAAAATGGAAGTCGAAGTTAAAATGAATACTCCTCATCTGCTATTCTTCCAGTGTGGTACCATTTAACTTCTGCACAGACAGTAATGCCTATCATTGACATTTCAGAAGGGAACTGAAAACATTGTAAACCATTTTCTGATGTAAGAAATTATGGTATCAAGACAATGCTGCAGTCCGAGAGGGAAAGACTGACGACTTCAATGGAAAATAAACCTCATCGTAAAACATGTTGTTCCACTACTGTTATAGGAAACATGCACACGTTTGATAACAAGAAATAAAGCTTACTTTCGTAGGATCTTCAGAATTTTGTAGTCTGTTACTGTGTCCACAAAATGAAAAAAATTTCACCAAGAAGACACCAGTCAGTGATAGTGTAATGGTAAAACTAAGCATGCAGTAATTGTTAAGAAAAAGTCGGTGGATATATCCTTCATGTCATATGCAACAATAACAACTTTTAATTCTATTTTAATACAGTATATTGTTATTTAAATAATGGAAACAACACTCTTCTATTTATTATTTATATCCTTAGAAAACCTTAAAAATTTGTCTAAATCTACTCACTAGCTATTTGAGAAATATTTTGAGGGTATGGGGATAATTAAAGAGTATGAATAGAAAAACAAGAACTATATCTATTATTGATAATGCCATTGCAGATATTATAAACTTAGAAATTTGATTTATACTTAAACCGTGGATGTTTGCATGTCTTTGTGTGTGCTAAACTATCTTCAAAGCTGGTAAATCTATAGTTGAAGGGCTATCAGATTTTCTATCCAATAGAGTCATTGAAAAGTACATTTTTGTACTTCACTTTGCTATCTCTGGCCAAAATAATGTGACACCTAAAGTATGATGTGATTAAATTAATTGAGTTCACATCACCAAGCACAAAGACATTTCTTTTATGTCAATGGAAACAATATCTGGCAACCATCATACTTTTCTTTAGTAACAAGTTTCCACAGAAAACAAATAATCCTAGGAAATAATGACATTATACTATACATTCCATATTTGATAGTGAATTCCTGAAATGTTTACATATAGAAAATTACTGAATTTATCATGGATCAAAAAAGACAGGTCAATTCTATCTCACTCAAAAGGCTAATTCAGTAAAGATTAAAATATTTCACTTATTTTCTGGAATGGAAATCCTATCCAACTGTTTTAAAAATTATTTTCAGTGTCTGTTTTTCGTTTGAAATAAAATGCTACATTCCATTTCTATCTGCAGAAGAATAATGGCTGAGAAACTTTGGTAAGACTGTGTCTAAGTTTTTGAATGAATACCTCAAATTGTTTGCAATTATTAACAGAAAGGTAATATTTTCTATTTATTTATAATAGCAATTCTTTAAAGAAGTCAAAACCCCCTTAAGCTGACAGACTGCTGAGCTATAACTGGCAGAGTGAGTACAGAGAGACTCAACGTGAAAAGTGGAAGATAATGCGCTCACACACTAATGGGCACTGAACTAGACATAGGCTCATTTTTCACATCATGTCATCTGTAAGGTTTGAATAAAAAGTAATGGCCAGAATGAGCCTGGCTCTATCTCAGACATTATCATTTGCCTCCTCAGTTTTATTTGTGTTGACTTGTACAGTCTAAAAAGATGACAGTCTCTGGGCCTCCGGATCACTCATAGTGATAATACACAGCACATTACACTGTTGGTGACAGGTTCTGTTCTCTTAGATGGCATATGAAAGGAACGCATCTCTTTCCGTCATTTCAAATGCTATAAACTGACAGAATAAAGAATCTTGCAGAGGGGACATCACAAACCCTGTCTGTTATGATTTTATGAGATAAACTGGATTTCTAGGGTATCTTGTTCAGGAAATTAGTGTCAGTCAAACTTTAGTGTTTTTTTTTTCCCAAGAGATAAATAGCAGACTCTGGAAAAGTAGCCTTGCTTTATTTCATACAGTGAAACCACCAAAACCATATGTTCAATCCTGAGAAAAACTATGATTATTCTCCCTGTAAAAAAAAATAACTCTAAGTTACCTGGCTAAAATGCAATATACTGTCCATGGCCTTAGTAAGAAATAAGTGCTCATGTATCAAATAGATCTTTAAAAGTATCACTAATATGGTTTTGTAAAAGAATAAATCAGTACTTTAAAATATTTAAGAAGGCTCATTTTTTACTGAATTGCTAACTTAATATCCTGTTGAACTATAAACATGCCAAAACTATAATATTTTCTTGGTACATTTATTCAAGGTTTTATCTTCTTTCTTTTTGTTCCAGTAAGTATTGCAGAACTGATTTACAATAGTTTGAATTTCGCTGAAGACACCACAAAAAAACACTAAGGTAGATAATAATATGCAGAATTTTATTAATTTTTCTAAAACCGAGTAACATATGGATTCTCTAATCTGAACATTTCTAAAACATTATAGTGTCATAAAAATTTACAGGTACTTGAATCATAATCTGCCAATTGTCATAGCTTCTTCCCATGTAATTTCAAGTCCTTCTATTATAATAAACGTTTCTCGCATGAGTTAAGTTTAAGTGATTAAGTTAGACTTGCTCACTGTACTTTTCTGTCCATTTCCATGTTTGAAACTTTTCACTATCCAGATGAATAGAAATGAATGTCAAAGAATGTTTAAGACATATATATATAAAAGGTACCTTATTCATATTTTTATTACAGACTCATTAAAATTTATTTGATTCTAAGAGTTTACCACATGGTTGCATTTTAAAGTAAGGTACCTCCAATAGTTTGCTTTCACTTGACATTAAAATAAAAAAGTTTTAAAAATCAAAGACTATAAGTATAATGTAATAACACATAATGTGATTAAATAAAGAAAATGATAAAGAAGTAGTAATGAATTTAGCATTTATTCCATCTTGGTCGATATCTTATCAATCATTAATACTTATGCTGTGCATCGTTTTAAAATGCAATGTAGACACTTAAAATTATAAAAGAATTATGAACCAACTAGTTATAAAAATACAGATATTTCTTTCAAATTATTCACCTTTCAAATTATTCATGCAAAAATTATGGTTCATTATTCCATAAGTGAAGTTTTAAAAATTTTCTGTGACTTGGAAGATTGAGTTGAAATTCCCTTACTTACTAGGCTGCTAAAGTACCTGACAGCCCAAGATAATGCAGATATTTGCACAGATTTGCCATCACCTTCCATTAAGGAATTTTCTTTCACATAATCTCATACTGATATCCAGGCACCTGACACACACTTGACACATTTAATATTAACAATACGATTGGACTGTTAAGTGGCTTCACGAAGTACCTGGAAAAACAAAAGTAGAGGGATTAAAAGGGCCACTTATTTCTTATTTATAGTAGGACAGTTTTTTTTTTAAGAGTTGCTCAATCTTTTCCCCCAATCGAACATTTTTATATGGTCCAGCATCAATTTGTAAATTATTCTTAACAAGGAGATCTTCACTTGGTGTCTTTAATAAGATAACTTTAAGACTTGAACATTATCTGTATTCACCATATACTGTATTATGTACCTTAATATTTTTATGGACTTTGTACACCCCTTAGTTTTTACATTATTTATTTCTGCATATGAAATTGAAAGAGTATTCTGATTTGATTTGTTCTTTTCTTTTCCTTCCCTCAGAGCAATGCTTTGTGGTGAATGTACCCTGAGAGTTGATGACTAGAATATGGTTGAAGAATTACCTTTAGTGGTGTTAGTCTTTCTATGGTGAACTTTGTTGATATTTGGCTCCTGCAACTGCACCTCAGTCTTGCAAGTATGCATTTAATAAGTAACACTTGGAATCTGATATATGACTTTAATATAATCAATTCTGTTAATCTAGCAAACAATAGTAATTTAAATAATAGTGGTCATATTAATAAGTAGTATATCACTTCCTTCCCTGAATATCTACTTGTATGATAAATCTTCCTTATGAGTGGACAATACAAATGAAAGAAATTTTAAAGAAATAAATTCCAATGATAACATATAGAGTGTAGAAAGAACACTTTGAAGTGAATATCATTCTGTTATACATGTAAGAATAACAGAAGAGTTAAACAGCTTCAAAATTACTTCCTCATTTAATTGCACAAATGCAAATAAAGTAAGATTTTTTAAAAAGCATTTTAAAGTAGATATCTGTCCTTACAGAAGAAAAAAAATAATGAATTGTGTCCTAATAGAACTTTGCAATGCACAGTATTATAAAAGAAGCAGTGTCATGGCTAACGATATGGTAGCACAGGGATATGGAGAATAGTTGCTTGCTGGGGCTTAGTGTAAAAGTGATTTTCACTCTTGGAAACGAAAATTGCTGCCCTATCCCATTAGGCTTCCAGCTCATGTCCTTAGACTTACTTCTGCCTTTCTTTGTTCAGGTCTTATCCTTAGTGTCAATGTTGAACTAGCCTCCCAGAACAAGTAAGCCTTTTCCTTGTAGTCTGCCCATAAAGTCATCAGGTTAAGGGTGTATCGGCTCCATTCCTGATAAATGGCAGTGTTATCTGGCCCATTTCTTTTGTGTGCCTCTCAGTTAGATAGCAGGGTTAGGACATATGAAATCTTGTATTCTCCATGTCTTTTTTTATTTGTAAAGCTGTGAGAGCTTAACATTTCTCTGTTTCTTGTTGTTCAGACCAAACCATTCCTCTGAATCCCTTTACTAGTGGCCTCTTGCCTGCCATAGCAAATCCAAGCTTCCTCTTGTCATCTTCAAGGAACCCATCTCTATCTTGCCTTTGTGTCCTTGTATGCATGTGCATTCACTGCCATCACTGTCACTTTTGTCTCTGATCAAGTTTAACCATATAAACAGCGTGAAATTATTATAACAGGTAAATAGGAAGCCAAGTGAAAGCAAATTGAGATTGAAAAGGATGGAGTCTAAAACTCTGCATTCTAAAGAACTAATTAATTTTACTAAGATTTTTTTTCTTCTTACAGTTTAATAAAAAAGTTATGCTTGTATCCAAACATACATGTGGACAAGAAATTGACTTTAGCATCTAGAGAATTTTCATTCAAACTTATGTATGATCTTAAAAGGACCACTGAAGTAACATGTTCCCCATTCCTTATGTTTCTTCCCATTTACTAATCCATGATTTCCTTTCATATGGTGCAGTACTTTAAAATAATATAAGCCCTGCATAAAAGCCCCTCAAACATTTTTCTCTTGGAAATTCCATTCTGTTTTAAGGTGGTTTTAGTTGAAGAAAATTTTCCTTTAATTTGAATTGAAATCTTTCCTCGGCAGTGTTTGAATGCTAGATCATCTTGTGGCTTCTTGAATCATAGAAATCATGTCTAAGTAAAATTTTAAGTGTAGTTCTTCAAATTTCTTAAAATAGACATTTTTGTCTTTGATCTGAGTTCTTTGGATCAAATAATCCAAATTACTTAAACTTTAAAGCATTACAAAAATACTTTGGGTCTTCTCATGGTCCTGCTTTGTAATCTGTATCCCTATTAAAGTTCCTTTTAAAACATGGTGCTAACAAGTGAATACGATGACCACGGCATGCTGATTATGAGGTTAAACTAGAATGTCAGTGTGATTTTTACATGAGTTATCCATATGCTGGAGATATCTACACTCTTAGACATGTCTTCTGTTGTGGATTGGATAAATGTCTCCCAAAAGTCCACATTTTAAAGGCTAGACAGTCCAGTTCATGTTGTCATTGTAAGGTGATGCAGTCTTCAATGGGTGGAGAGTAGTGGAGTGTTTGAGATCATTAGGGGCATAGCCTTTAAGGGGATGATAGGATTCTGATCTCTCTCTTTCTCTTCTTTGCTTCCCAGCTGCTATGAGGTGAATATATATTAGCCTATGCATGCCTCCATCAAGGTACCCTGTCATAGGCATAAGGCTATGGGATAATTGACCAGGGAATGAAACTCCCAAAACTTTAAATCAAAATAAAACATTTTACTTTACAAGTTGATCCATTTTGGGTATTGTTACTGTAACAGAGTGCTGATGAACATAGCCTTTTTGGTACTGTCTTCATAAATTTAGATTTTTTTAGACCTAAGAGCAAGATAATTATATGAACTATAACCACAGTTTATCCTTAGAGGTTTATCCATTTCTTTGTGTTTGTACAATTTTTTCATACATTCGTCATAAGCATATATTTCTATATCACTTTCGATCTCATGCCATTCACAAATATGACTGGCATGCTGAGTAATTATCAAAGTCTTTAATAAAGCAGTCTAGCAAAATTTTAAAGGTAATCAATTTACAAACCATTGTCATTCATTCTATAGCATATATACCATTAATTTAAAGGACATGAAATACCAACTCATAATTTTGACTGTTTATAGTGAAACTTTTCTTTATACTTATGATGTTATAATAATAGTAAGATTATTCATAGTAGCAGTTACTTAATTTATTTTCTTGTGTGGCATTAAACTTTAAAAGATTGTGAAAGCTGCCAGGGATTTAGCTCAGTGGCCTAAGCACCTGCCTGGCAAGCGCAAGGTCGTGAGTTCAATACCCAGTTGCTGAAAAAAAAAAGAAAAAGATTGTGAAAGCTGAGGAAATTTAAACATCATCTGATTTTTCTCTCAAAAGAAGTTGCATTCAAAGTTTTCTAAAGAATTCCAATGAAATAGACAATATTTCCAAAACTTTTTAAAATAACCTCTGTTTTACAGAGTATTCAATGCAATGAGGTTGAAAAAATCACCAACATTGTCTTGTAAAAATAAAATATAGTACTAGCTTAATTACTGCTTCAAAAATTAGGGCTTTCAATTGCATACAGTAACAGAACTTATAACAGTTATTTGTATTTTTGCCATATTTTACATGTATCACTTTCACCACTAACAACTCTTTTAGGAAATATCTATATGTGTGTCCCCATGCTGAGCACTACCTGTACCATTTTGAATTGCATAATTCTTTTTCCCTGGTACAAGTATTAAAACTCAGATGATAAGATATAGCTCCAGATAAACAAACCCAGACTTCCCATTGAGTATTCACCTGTGGCTCTTATTAAGTCACTTCATCTCATGTCCAGATTCCTTAACTATAAAGTAAACTAATGATATGACACCTCTTTCAAGGGAATTTTTTGAGTTAATGAACATGCAGTGAGCAATTTAAGGATCAAACACACTGGGCAAAAGACTAAATTTTTATTATAGTGGGTACTCACAGCCTTATGTAATCTGCCAGTCTAAACCATGTGCTGCTTTGGCACATGCCTTACTGAAAATAGCAGACCAGTTTGTGAGCTGGCACAAAGTCAGCGTAACAGATGGACATGTAATGAAATAACTAGCAAAGAGACCTTGTTTCAACATCAAATATGTTTCCTTAGGGCCAGATTCTTGAGAAAATTGTTTTAGGGATCCTGCTGTAGCTAAGTTAAGGTGGATACTTCTCATACATTTTGACTTTTTATGTTTTTTGAGGGAAATTATTTTGTTTATTTGCCCATTTCAGACTTTTGGCACTCATTAGAAAGTTACAATAGCTTAGACACTATACTCTAGAATTTTGAAACACCACTGAAGAATGAGGTCAGAATTTTGTCTTATGAGGAATAACAGCTATTTAGCTACTCTCACAGTTTTACTCTCCAGTCTATCATGATAAACTCTACGCAAAGTTTTTCAATCTTATGGCGTCATAAAGAATTGATGATAGATGAGCTTTTTACTAAATCAATGTATTCCAGGTATTATTGGGTATATCTTGTGCACAACAAAGAATTCTTATGGAAAATTAAGAGTACAGACTCTGATATTAATGGGAATCTCAAATATTTCAACTTTTGACATGATACTATTACAATTATAAAGAGAGAAGTCTATGCTAAATATATATCTAAAAGGAGAAATGTATACCTTACAATTAGTAGTCTAGTATACACTAAAGGAATAAATAACTAAAATGGTTTAAACAAGATCAAAACTGGTAGTAGTCTAGTATACACTAAAGGAATAAATAACTAAAATGGTTTAAACAGGATCAAAACTGGTTTTTGTCTGTTAAGTCGAATAAAGCATTTCTTATGCATTTATGTTTCACTTCAATTATTAGATATATCATGAATACATCACCATCAGAAAACAATTTTTTTTTTGTGACACCAGGGATCAAAGTCACAAACTTGCACTTGCCAGGCAGGTGCTTAGGCTGCTGAGCTACATCCCCAGATCTTCTCTTTGTGAGTCGGGGTCTTGCTATGCCATTCAGGCTGGCCTTGAGCTCACTTGGTAGCCCAGGTTGGTCTTGAACTTGCAACGATCCTCCTGTCTCAGCCTCCCCAGTGCCGGGATTACAGGCCTGCGCTACCAGGCCTAGCTCAGAAAACATTTTGAGAATTAAATTAAGAATAAAAATTAATGTAATACATGTATATGATAAAAAGGCAATAACAATGAAAAGCACAGACTTTTTCCTTACTGTAAAACCACTAATACTTTTGAGTATGTCACTATTTAAAGTTTCATATATTCTCTCAAAATATCTGAGACGTGTGTGTTGTCAAATTTATAATCATACATATGTTTATGTATTTTAAACAATAAAGTTCTACAAATCTGCATATGATGCATACATATCTACAATATATTATAGCTTTTATTAATTAGCAATCAAAAATGAGCACAATTTATATACACAATTCCTCATTAGTGGCCAACTTAATATATGGTGAAGTTGTCATTACTAATCTTTTTCACAAATTTATTGGATATTGTTATAGGTTTATCCCTGCAGATGAACCCTGTTGTCATTTTGTCAAGTGTCTCCTCAAATAAAAATGCTGATTGAATTTTAATTGGCATTGAATAGAACTTATGAATTTAATTTAGCGAGAATTTTAAAGATGTAACTTCTTATCAAAGAACAGGATTTTCTCACTTTTTCATTCAAGATTGTTAATGTCTCTTACTTGTTTATTTGTCCAGGAACAGAGCATAGATTGATCATGCTTTTTCTAAAGACAGAACATTTCTGTCCAGGCATAATCCTATTCAGGATTATTATTTGTGTTAATATACATAATAATAGGATTTTTCTTTTACTATACTTTAGCTGACATTTTTGTGTATATGCAAGACACTTTTCTGTCATAGGTACTTATTCACATTATTAAATTCTGTCATTTGCTGTTTATTCTCTTGAGATTTGTCTTTTATGTAGCTATTTTATCTGTAAGAAAGTAGATTTTCACTTTCGTTTCAATTTTTTTTGCCACTTACTTCTTTCTCTAATTGTACTGGTTAGATATTGTAAAATATTCTTCAATAATAATGGTAAAGTAAAAGTATCTCCAATTTCTGTCATTTAATGATAACATGTTTAGTATGTAACTGTTATGCTAGATGTTGGTTTTCAATTTGTTATAGGTCTCTCCTGTATTATTATGTCAAAATTGTCTATTTCATAAAACATCAATTTTCACTTATTTGCTTACTTTGGGATATAGACTTTAAGATTTTTTTTCTTAAGGAAAATATTCATCCTTTGATATGACAGGTAAAAATGAAGCTTACCTTTCTTTACCTGGTGTATTCTGGAGATACAATACTTCTAGTAAACATTAGGTTGTAGTTCAAGTAGGTTTGTGGTTAAATCTATGTAATTGGGGAAGGTTTTAGTAAGTAACTAAATTGTTATGATAATTAGAGAGAGCAATATGATTTGATGTAGTATTAGAAAAACCCTCATAGTTACCAGGCAAGTGATTAAATCACTGAGCTAAATTCCCGGCCCCTGATAAAATTTATATATGTAAAAATTATGTTTATAAAACACAGAATAGAAAATAGAACATTGCATTATAAAGCATAAGTTGACTGAATGAAACATAATAGAAATATATGAAAAAATTAATTGAGAAATTTAATTGGTAAGCTACCAATCATACTAGATAGAATTGAACAGAGAATTAATAAAATGAAGGGGAGAGTTTAAAGACTATTTTGAGGCAAGCCATGCAGAGCCCAGGAAGAGAGAAGTCATTGCCTCTCAAGAATCAGCCGTGCTGGGACTAGGAGGAGCCCACCAAGAAGCCAAATAGCCAGCCTTTCTGGTAACCCATGCAATCCATGTGGGGCCCAGGAAGAGAGAAGTCAGATAGCACCACTGCTGAGCCTGGCACGGTGGTGGGGAGGTAAGAATCAAGAATTCCCCCCTACCCCTTGTAAGCAATCGATGGTTTGGAGGACACACTGAGTTGATAGTAACTGAGGTATAAAAAGCAACTGAATGCTTGTATTGTTTGGTTGACTTTGTAGGCCTGGGGCTGGGGGTCTGAGCATCTGCTGGGAGGATGACAGTATGAAGTATAATGAATATGGGGGATTTGTTTCTGTTTTGTTTTTGAGGTCCAACAATATTCTCACTGTTTTGTTTTGTTCTAACTGTTTTGCCTTATAGATTGTTCTGCTTTGATTGGTTTTATTCTGTTTTGTTTTGGTTTGATTTTGCTATGTCAGATGGAATGGACAAGTATTGTGAAGATAACAAGATATACTATGGTGGTCATCATTTTCTAGTATCCTGCTTTGAATTTCTGTACCAATTTCACTGCTTTGTTTTGATTGGCTTTGTTCTGATTTTATTGTTTGGGTTTTATTATCTTTAAAATAAAAAATTAAAAAAATAAAATAAATTATTTTGAACAGAGATGAACTATGAACTGTGAAAGAGAGGTAAATAAAAAGACTAGTCAAAATAAATAGCCCTGTGTAACTATGTACTGTCCCAGAAAGAAAGAAAAGATTAGGGCAATTAATGACATTCAGAGTTAATGGCTAAAAATTTTGTAGTATTCTTAACTCATAAATTCTAAGACATAGGATGCACAATAAAAACTAAGCAAATTATTAAAACTATAATAAGGAAGTTCACTACAAACGGGTGGAGAAAATTTTCAGTAAAACTGGAAAGATTCAATAGGATTGCATGTGATAGAATGACACTAAATCTTATCGATAAAGTAAAATAAAACCCAGAAGTGATTGTGAAATTTGCCAGGAAAGATTATCCTTTAATTGCTGAGAGAAAATATTCATTATACCTCAATTTACTATTCAAGAGAGAAATAAGAGGTGTCCAAATCAGATAAGAAAAGTAAATTGTCCAAGTATGCAGACTACATGATCATATACACAGAAAAGCCTAAAATTTTGCCAAAAATCTATTAAAAGTATAAATTAATTCAGTCCATTCACAAAATACAAAAGTGAACACTGAAAAATTACTAGCTCTTCACTTTACTAAAGGAGATTTTGAACAAAATCAAGAAAATAATCATATATACAATGGCACAAAAGTATTCAGGGATCAATGTAACTAAGAATTGAGATATCTGTACACAAAAAATTATGAAATACGAAAGAAATGAAAAAATATGTAAGTACTGATTATTGCATTAAAAGAATCAATAGTGTCAAAATGTCTTTAATACCCAAAGTAATGTTCAAATACAATTCAATCCCTGTCAAAATTCCTAGGATATTTTTTACAGAACAGTAAACACAATTGAAAAGTCATGTACAATCACAGATAATGGTGAGTAACAAAACCAACCTTTTTTTTTTCCAGTGTCAGTACAGAATATTGGCATGTTAGAGAAGTGATCAATTACATACTGAGCTACCACCCAACCCCACTGTTATGGTTTGTGTCTGGATGTCTCCCCAAAGCCTCAGGTAGTCACTGGGGGCAGGCTTTTCATAGGTGGCTGTTTCTAGAGTTTGCAATTGACACATCAATGCTGGGTTTACCCTA
>RJWT010040146.1:0-12544 GCA_004365215.1 Cuniculus paca
CGGGTGTAGCACTCACAAAATCTCTGGCCCTCCTCTTGCACAGGCTGAGGATATTTACAAAGTAAGGGTCCTGGCTCCCTGCTGAGTCTCCCAGTTAAACCTACTCAAGTCGACCCAATGTGTCAACCATAACAACACACTTAACTCCTTTCAGTCTGAAAAGCAGAAAGTCAAATTATTCCTCTCTCCTTGTATAGTTTCCCCTAGCTCTCTTGATATTCTAATCCTTTCCAATTTTCAGAGACAGACTTCTCAGTGAAGGCTTTTACACTCGGTCAGCGATGATGTCCATGACACGTAATCCAAACAGGAGTTTTCCAGTCTGCATTTTCTTAGCACCCTTGGCTGCCACCTCCTTCTTCTGTGGAAGCTTCTTTCTCTTTGCAGGATCACTCCTCTTTGACCTGTCATCAAGTATTAAATTTGCGCCTGGCATGCCCAGAGCCTCTTCCCTTCCTTTATTCCCTCTGTTCTCTCTCAGGGATCTCATCCATGTGTGCGCTGCCATTGCCCTCTGGTTAGGGATGAAGACTGACTCTCTGTCTAGTTGATATCTTAGCTCAGAGCCACACACTTGTGCATCTAAACTCCTACTTGGCATCACACCCGTGTCTCTCAAGGCAACCTCACACTCAGTGTATCCAAGACAGGGTAGACTTCCCCCAAGCCTGCTTTTCTTCTAGTGCTCCTTACTTCCATAAACACTGTAGCGCCACCGTCAACTAGAAATTTAGCAGCCTTTTTTGCCATTATCTTCTTTTCACTCCGCCATCACTCAGTCTATCAAGTTTACCCCCTTTTTAACCTGCTCCCACCCTGCCTGCTTTCAACCCAGTGCAAAATACACTTGCCTCTGACTTGAACCACTGGAAGAGATTCCTGTCTGGTCTTCTCAAATCGGTTCTGAGCCTTCGCCCTCTACTCTTCGTTCCTTCACAAAAATGAGTTTTCCATATGCAAATTGAAGTATGCGTACCAAACTTCTTCTCTGCTCTCAACCCAATCAATTATCTGCTTAAAAGTCTTGAATATTCTATTGCTCTTTGCAGAAATCGAGAGACCTTTAGCGTGTCTTACAGAGTCATTTCTTATACTGGCCCCCACTCCCTGATCAACCTCATCCTTTGTCACTTTCTCCTTTACCTAATGTTACACTGGCCTTTCTTGGGTTTCTGATTAGGCAGAGTTCCGTATGGATCCAGATCTTTTGCGATATCCTTTCTCATTCCTGGAACAAATTTTCTTTCCTTTTCTGCTTACTTACTCTGAAGTTCTCCAGGTAAACATCACCTCCTCAAGACTGCATGACTTTGACCTGAAGAGGTTCTTTTGCTGTATGACAGTATAACAAAGGATGGTCCTCGCGCTCATCCTTCTTCGGGACAGAACGTGCATTTGAGGTTAGCAGCTGTATCCCTGACCGGACTGCAGCGCACAGTAATGATTTTCTCAACATTATATCTGCGGTATCCGGTATGAATGCCTCACACACTTGGGAAGCAGTCAACAAATATTTGTTGAGGGAATGAATCAGAAGTCTATTATATAAACCTTATTTTCCTCATTTTATAGAGGAAGAGATGGAAGCTGAGAAAATAAGTGATGGAGGTTTGTGGCCAACAGCTGTGCATCTAGAACCAGAACCCGAATGAAACCTGATTCCTGACAGCACACTGATGGGTTCCGCCCATAGGAAGCTCCATCAGGCCCAGCGCTACCGCTGCCCTAGAGCAGCAGCTGGTCCCTCCAGCACTGGCGTCCACCTTCTTCCCACCCCAAACTGACCTTCCTGCTTTTCACACTTGCCGGCGTCTCCCCAGTCAGCTGCATAGACGTCATTCTGCCTGCTCTTTCAAACTCCACCCTCATCGAACCTGGTGAAAGCCGGCAGCTTCTTCGCCTACCTCAGAGGGATCCTGCACTCTTCTGCAGCCCTCCTGTGCCTGCCGTAAAGGCCTTTTTTTACCTTTGTTTCTTTACTGTGCTAGAAAAAGCCACACAACGATGGCTTGTGTGTGTGGCTCCTGGGGAAATGCAGCATAGTCACGGTGCCGCGTGTCTGTCTATGTGCTTACTGCTGCTGTTGTTATTGTTAAACAGAGACAGAGAACACAGAACACCTGGCGATGTCTCAAATCGCCTTCATTACTTCATGGGCTTCTATCGAGAGAAGGACCTAGCTGACTCTGAGCCATTGGTTAAGCAGGATTTATAGAATTTTACCGTAGCTTTGGGGGATTGTATTTTAGGTAGGACGACTCATGGTTTAGATCAAAGATGATCCCAAAACTCTCATGCACTCAGAGACGAGGCTTTTAGGAGGTGACTGGATCATGGGGCAGGGATGCACAAAGATCTGACTGTGATCTTAGGAGGTGGGGCCTGGCCAGAAGGGGGAGGCACTGGAGGTCTAACCCGCATGAATTTATCTCCCTCCTCGGCACCTTCCTTTTTTCTCCACTTCCTGGTAGCCCTGACGTGAGCAGCTCTCCACTGCTGTGGGCCTTTCCACCTTGCCATTTCGTCCCTGCAGCCAGCGCCAACGATGGACTGAGCCCCCTAAAACCTGTGAGCCCAAACGAACCCCTCCGCCTTTAAGTTGTGTGTTGAGCATTGTGTCCCGGCCATGAGAAAGTCGCTGAGACATTGACCATATGTTTTGATAGAGACTTGACCTAATATTCACTCACTGAAGCAAAATTATGCTAGCATCAACCTTAACTGTCAAAATTGTGCAACAAGGGCCACAAGTGGTGTAGCAGTGCTGTTTATTTATAGATGAGGCATCAGGACTAGAGGAAGGGGATCTGGACTGTGGAACCTTAGATCTTTGTTCTAGCTCTGCCTTAACATTTGAGTGTGGCAAGTTACCTCAGGATACTTGAAAGACAAGGTTCTTATTTGCCCCTGCTTTTGTGAATTTTGTGATACGTTAAGCTAGAATGTTAAAGATAGGCAGAATTTCAACAAGAAGACACGGTTAGAAAGGGCCTTGTCTTGGTTCCTTTTCTCTTGTTGCTGAGGCAAAATACTCAACAGCCAAAATTAGGGGAGGAAAGATTTATTTAGCTCCCAGTTTGTGGAGGTTTCAGTCTATAATCAGCTGGCTCCAAGGCGGGGGGGCATGGCACCGGGTAACAGCTCAAGGTAGCAGAAGACAGCAAAAGTGGCAAAAGCAAAAGGGAGGAGGAGCAGGCCTCTTTTCCTCCCTTCTGTTGTAAGCAGGCTACCACCCTAGAGTGTGTGCAGCACTGACACCACCTCTGTGCCCTCCTCTTGCACAGGCCGAGGATGTTTACGAGGTGAGGACCCTGGCCCTGTGCTGAGTCCCTTCATTAGACTTATAAACTTTTCAAGTTGACACAATGTATCAATCATTACAAGCCTGTAAGCTTGAGGAACACATGGGCTCAGCCACAAAAAGTATCAGAAGTACATAAATTGTTTAAGTGCATAGGCCACTTGGCTGGAGGGGGCAGACATAGGTGTAACAAGGTAAATTAAAGATATTTTTACTGTATGAGTAGGAAAGAACATGTGATGAAGAGAATGCGGTGGTATGACATATTTTAGGTAACTCTGATAGGAACAGAAAATAGATCCGAGATGGCTAATAGAATATAAGAAACTTGCTCTAAACAGATACAGTAGAAGATAATGGAAGATCAAAGTTGGGTAGTAAGTGCAGTAAAAGAAAGGGACTTGGAGAGGAGACCCACCAAGGGGGTGCATATGAAAGTATTTAGTGACTGGAGAATGATTGTATTGGGGAACCATTTGTTCAACCAGTATTTTTAGCATCAATTTTGAGCCAGATACTGTGCAAGTTATTCTGGTGAAAAGAGTTGATCACTGAATTAAAAAAGAAATTATGTAAACCTGTTACACATACAACATGAGTGTCAGAATGGGCATGCATATGCTCTGGGGGCATTGACATCATAAAGGACGCTTAACACCTTGCTAAGTGCATGAGATGAGTATCACCTGACGCTGAGTGATTGAATAAAGGAGGTGATTGGGACTTGGAGCAGGTACTCCATGCCACAGCTCCTGTCTTCTGTGTCTCTATATTCCCAGAGCCAGGGGCATCCAGAAAATAGAAGCACAGGAAAGTGCCAGAGTCTAGCAAGAAAGAAAGGGAGACAGAAGTTAGATGACGAAGTCATGAAGGAGAAGAAAGAAATGATGACAACCCAGAGGTGGAACTTGGAGACTGCTTTGGTGTCTCCACATCCTGCATGGAGCCAGGCTATGCCGAGAGAGTCCATTCTGCCTTTGGAGTTTGCTTGCCTACAATTCTCAGTTTATCCATCAGGCCAATCTGACTCTGTAAGCACAATTACAGATTTCTATTCTAATTACAACCCGAAACCTTACAGATTTGGCTATGTTTTGGCATCAGGGAAAGGGCACAGATTGAAAGGAGTCAGGAGTCTTGATATTTTCCGGAGTCTTTTTGCTCATCTTTAATTGACAGGATATTTACTTTTCAGCTTGGTTTTCAGGTCAACCCAATTACACCTCAGTGTGACACATGATCTCATTTTACCTTGGCAGGCTGGTTTCATTAGAAATACTCCACAGTGGGGGTAATGTCAACATAATGTTGCCTCTAAACTGGGCACCGTTTGATGAAAGATTTGGATGTGCTTGGTGGGTTGCTGTTCCAATTTCAGACACTTTCTGGCATTCCCTGAGCACCCGCCAAGAGCGTGGGGTGACAGCTAAATGGGCTTTTCATATTCTGAGCGAAGCCTGGTGGTTCAGCCTTGGGATTCTCTCTAAAAGCCTTTGGGACCTGATCAAGAGGCCCTGAACTCCTCGGAGAAATGTTATTTCAAACGAGTTCTTGCCAATTCCAAATTCACCAGTTAAAATTTGAAAATGAATTAGGTCATCTCTCACATTTATACAATGTTGAATCCAATTTGCAATGCAATAGCTCACGCATTATCCCATTTAACTTCATAGTGACCCCAGGCTGCAGTCGACCGTGGCCAGTTTTTTCCACTTTATGCATTTTATAGCTGAGGAGTAGGTTTAAAGAAAGTAACTTGTTTGTCCATAGTTGCACAGATAATTAAATGTTTTATGAGGTCCGGGAATCAACTTGGGCTACCCATTTCCGTCCAGTGCTTATTATACTTAATCGTGAGGTCTTACTGGCAAAAAAAATTGTAAAAGTCCTCATTGAATGAATGACAATTCAGCCTTTGCAACAAATAGTGTCTACACCACAGATTTAGGGAGGCAGGCATCGTGAAGATTGAAAAGGTACAAAGTTCAATTGCTTTGCTCTTCAAGGCTCGAGCTATGACACTCTTTCCCATCAACACAGTGGTGGCCTTACTGACTCATTGGCTCAACTGTCTGACGCCCATTATACATTCATCACGATCTCCCGTCCAGATAGAGAAAGCTTTGTAAACAAAGGAAGCCGCTGTAGTGCAAATCCTTTAGGGTTGGAAGTTCCCTTTAACTTAGATTAACTGTCTTACCTGTACAATGACAAATAGCGCTTCATCTCATTTTTGTTTGTGTGTTTTGAGACAGTGTCTTGCTATATAGTTCAAGACTCACTATGTAGCCCAAGCTGGACTTGAGCTCACAGCAGTCATCCTGCCTCAGCCTCCCGAGTGCTGGAATTACAGGTGTGCACCACTGTGCCTGACTTTCATCTAATTTTTTGTTACTCAAATTGACTGCATTAAAGTTGCAGAATGGCACCGATGGTCCAGGTTTCTGCACGCTGCACTGTTACCCTTCGAGGGGTGGTGTGTGACTTCCTCAGGGTTATCCGTGGGTGACAAAGTGGCCACAGCACTGTTGGTCAGGAAGGACTGGAGCCTCAGCTCGATCCTCAGCTGGACGTATCCGATGACCAGTGGGCTTTGGCTTTAGCTGATGTAACCTCTTTTTTGAAGGTCTTTGGTCTTTGGTGGGTTTAAGGATTTAAGATCTTTCCGCTCTAGTAAGAGGGTCTAATGTTGAACATCAGAATGGAAACCGTCGACACGTTACCATCTAGGTAACCGAAGCTTCTTAACCTCTTTGCACACTTTCCCATCAATCACTGCAACGTCTGTGGTACAACAGATAATGTCAGAAGAGAAATGTTTTAACAAATGCCCCAATTTGAATTCTTGACCACTTGCCTGACTTATGCCTGGGAGACATTTTTAATGATTCTTCCTGGAACCAGAAAGTCAAGAGAGAGGCTATGTCTTCTGCATATTTTGCACAAAATTAAGGACAGATTGATGTTCTACCTATTCAGGCAACCGTGATATGCCTTTGACCCTGAGAACTGAAGAAGCGGAAAGTCTGGGTGACCTTTCTGTATGGGGGCAACCTTTGTTCTAGCACTGAATACCGAATGCATCTAAGAAAGAAGTCTAAAGTGATACGGAAAGAACGAGTTTATTCCTGTATGTAACTCTTGACTTGCAAACCTCTACTTAAGCTACCTTACACTCTGTTGAGAGGCAGGAAGCAGCAGCAATGTCCTCATGTTGGAATGCCTGAGGAAGAGAAGGCACGATGGAAAGGAGCAGCAGGAAGGGCCATGGAGCTCTGAGACCAGAGAAGGGAAGAGCCTGGACCTCTCATAGATACCCACTCCAGGACTGCTCTGTGAGTGATGTGACAACATCCGGACCAGTGGGCCACAGAAAGAGCTGGCATGGAGCTTGTGGTCACCAGAGACAAGTGCAATGGCATTGAGTAGCCACGGGCAGGTGGGTTCAAGCTCACTGGTGTTGGTCCCCGTGATGGTGGCACCCGTGTTCAGTGACAGTGATGTCACTGCTAGTTGGGGTTTTCTCACACAGTTTGTGTTGTTTTGTTTTTTTCCTTTTCAGGGATGGGAATCCAGAAACTCAAGGCCCATAGTTGGAAGTTTGCTAATGAAGCTAGCATCCTTGGTTAAGGGAGTGAAATGTGCGTAAAAGATAAAGACTTTGTTGGACCGAATGAGTAATGCCTTAGAATAGAATAAAGAGGCCCAGGAGCTTGAGAACTATGTGCTGAGTGTGTGTATGAGTTGGGGTCTCAGAAGGAAGAGACATACTCTCAAATGGGGTATTTGAAGAGACTGTGACAAATGACCTATTTACAATGCTGCAGGCAGAGTTAAGGAAAATCAACATTGGATTGCAAAGTATTTTAGGGGAAGTTTGAGCTTTCCTACTGTGACCGTGGCCTGAAAAAGTAAAGGGAAGGAAGAGCGACCAGGAGCTGAAGAAAGCTGCAACTGCAATCGTCGCTGTGGAAGGGGGCTTTCCCAGAGCCGTTGTGGACTTTTGCTAACTTGTGGTCGGGCAGTGTGGTGCCAGGAAACGAATTCCTCTTTCTGTGTCTCCATTCAAGCTCTTCCTGTTACACTCCATTAGGGCACCCCTTGAAGCTGAAGGGTGAAGCCGCCCGGGGAGGTCAGCCTTCTAGGGTGAAGAAGAACAAGGAGAAGAAGGAGAGAGGAAAGAGAGTGGATCAGGATGGGCAAGCAAGACCATCCACAGCATAACTGCTTCCAACCGCCCCGGTAGCTTCACAGGGATTGACTAATTCAAATTCCTACATTCTTGGCTCAAGGAATATCCTGAAATAGAGGTATTTTCTCTAGATATGGAAAAAAGAATATCTTATCACTTTGAGACTTCAGGCTAACATAGCCAAAAATCAAACAAATATTTTGATTCTGTAGCTTGCCAAATGATAATATTAGCTGAATTCAGTCTCATTACCCTTCTAAAGTTAGGACAGTGAAATAAGGTGAGACCCCCATGGACTAGAATGGAAATATGTGGGAGAATCCAATGTCTAAACTCATAAGCCCATAATACCCTGGGCCTCTGTGGCCATTTTGAAACGGTGGGAGTATTTTTAATAAAATGGTGCAACCTTGCTAGGAGATTCTGTTACTAAGTCCAGTTCTTGCACAGAAAAGCCAATTCTCCTTCCATATTCTGTCAGGCAGCCTCATTGGCTCTATCTCCATAAAGTTTGCCTCAGAATAACCTGGATGGGAGATATTTAAAAAATGGAATCTGAGATGAGAAATGTATCCAAATGTATTATAAGACTTTATTACTTCATATAGACAAAAATCTAAAATATGTGCATGGGAGAGTAGATTCAGAGGGTGTTGGATTAAGAATGGAAGAATCTAATTTTATTTCAGGCTAAGTGTATTGATATTGGCCCATTTTATCATTATTTTGGTTTCAATGCATACGGTTTATCAGCTGGGAATGGTGCTAATTGTTCAGCTGGTTGACTAAAATCTGGAGCTCTGTGAAAAAGAATGCCACTTTCACTGGGGAGATGGAAATAAAATACTTTCAGAGATAAAAAGGTTGCAACAGATTAATCATGCAAGACTCACCTAGATATTGCCTAACCATGAGTGCAGAAGACATTTTATTAAGGCTTTGAAATACTTTGGCAAAGGGAGTGGGAAAAGTTTTAAAAGCTTATCTCTTCATAAAAATGCATGGAAATGTTTCCTAACATCTATACCGCTGGGGGACTTTAGGTGGCAGAGACCAAGGGATATCACTCACCAAGAATGTTGTTACCTAAATAGGCCATACGGTTGGCATGGTCACATTTTCTGGGCTCTGATTAACCACATCTCCTGGGTTGAAGGGAACCAATGGAACCCTTTGGTTCCATTCCTAAAATAGCATCCAAGAGCACACAGCCTATAGCTCCCTCATTGGGGGCCGAGTACTGCGTCTCAGTGAGTAAGACAGGGAATTTTGGTAAGTCCAGTTTTCTAATTGGTGGAGAACATATCTGAGCAAGAAACCTCACAATGTTTGCCTAACTCACAGAAGAAGGTGTTGAGCAGGTAAGGCTGGAATTCAATTGACTTGCTGCAATGTAATGGGCAATGACTCCCTGGGAAATGAAAAGGATCGTCTCTGTCTCTGTCACTGTCACTGTCACTGTTGGTGACTTGAGTGGAGAAAACTTCTAACTCCCAGCCAGGCACAGCTATTTGGAAGGCTAAGGCAGGAGGATTGCTTGAGTCTAGGAGCTTGAGGCTAGCCTGGGTAGCATAGTGAGCCCCTACATCAATAAAATCTCATTTATGTCTGCAGTTTGGCATACACGAAGGACAGATGACCTGGAGAAGAATGTCACAGATGATTGTTTTGTATGGGATGGTCTCCTTGCTGGAGAAAATTAGTGTATCTTTTGATACATGTTGAGAAACTGCTGATTTACTCTGCTTTTTCCTCTGTCCTAATGAACAGAAAACCCTAGATACATCATCATAAGATTATATTAACTGTCTGGTTATGGGCAATAATTTAGACTGTAGGGACCATGACCACCAGCGTACATTTTTGTTATCGTTGTTGAAGTATTGAGCATACCATGCTGGTAAGACCTGGAAAGCAGGAGAAGGCACTGTAAGAGTATCTGTCACCATCTTTATTAGTCAGCTTTCCCATCATGAGGACATAATACCTGGTACCCACAATTTAGAGAAGGAGAGGATTAATTTTATTTATGGTTTTGAAGGGTACAGTCCATAGTTGGCTGACTCTAAACATATAGCATGGTAGAAGGGCATGGAGGAGGATCGCTGCTCGCTTCTTGGGATCCAAAAAGCAGAGAAAAGGGAAGAGTCAGGGATGGAGGCACAGCTACAAAGGCACACCCCACCTTCCCACTGGGCCCCACCTCCTAATAGCACATTTACCTACCAGTGTATCAATAGATCAAATGCATTCATGAATATAGAGCTCTTATGATCCATTCATGTTTAAAAAGCCTCACCTCTGAACACTCAAGATTTTGGGGGACATTCTAGACCTAAACTATAAAATATATAGAATTCCAAAGTATCTCTGCATTATCCTACTACCGTGAAGTATCTCAGTGAGGTAGGAATACATTTGAATCCTTTTATACTGAATGACAAGTGGGTCCTTTGCCCCTGAGGAAGACATGAAGAGGTTTGTTGGACTTCCTTCTACATGGAGGACATATATATATGCTATCTAAATACGCTTCATTGTATTTGCTGGGTATCTCAAAAGGCTCATAGGTTGATGTAGGGTCCAAAGTATTTATAGCAGGGCTGCAAAGCAGGACAAGCAACTATCAGTGCATCACAGCATGGACCCCAGGAAGATAACAGAACCCTCATCTTGCTTATCAATGACTCCAGAGTTAGCATGTAAATAAGCAGTTGTTGAATGAATGAATAATAGCTTTGATGGTGCTCAGAATATCTGAGCAGACCCAGATATTCTATGCAATCTGTGACCATTAATCATGATATGTTAACTTGACTTGATTAAGAAATGCCTAGTCAATTAGTAAAGCACATTCCTGGGTGTGTCCGTGGGGTGTTTCCAGAGATGATTGGCATGCAGTCCCCAAGTGTGGGTGGCACCAACCAATGGGCTTGTAGACTCTCTGTAACAGAGGAATAGAAAGAGGAAGTTGGTGCATGTGTTTTAGAAGTCCCATTCTGCCTGAGCAGGTGCATCTATTGCTGTTGTCACCTGTGAACATCAGGCTCCTGTTTTTCCAGTTTTTCAACACAAACTTACACCAGTGACTCTAGCGAGCTTTGGAGCCTTTGACTCTGGCTGGCACTGCCTCCTTGGTCCTCCTTGTTCTGCAGCGCCCAGCCTGGGGCTGAGTGGCTGCTGGACCCTCTGGCTCTCTGACACACAGTCCTTGTGGATCTCCCCGCATCTGATGGTGTAAGTCTGTCTACTCAGCCTCCTTGCACAGTTTTACATACTTCCTATCCATCCCCTTCCTCTAGAGGACCCCTCCAATACACAATCTGTGACTGTGATAGGACTTCCCAGAAAGTGACATAATAAATGTTGCTGGGATTTCGATACAAAGTTTTGCCTTTTGAGCAAATAACTTGAAAATTTGTAATCTTCAGTTGGTGATGCCAGGTAATACTGTGAACTGACTGCTACTTGATGCATGAAGGTATACACTTGAACAACAACAAGAGCATCTATCATATCAAGAATTTCATTAATTTTAAAGCAACACTTATTTTTCATACTACAATATTTCTGAAATCACAAAGTGTCTACAGTTGAAGACCCCTTAGTGTTTATTTGGAAGCATTATCTTTGTCTTTCTGGAGGGACCTTGAAGTGATGCTGTCTTATAACTATTGAGATAGGTGCTATTATTATTATTATTAGCATTTTAAAGATGAGAAATCCAAGGCTCAGAAAATTAAATAATGTGTGCAAAATCACAGTTGCCAATAAGAGAATTAGCAAGAATTCAAACCCAGGCAGGCTGACCTCAGAGACTGGGCCTCAGTCATTAGGCTTCATGGCCTGTTAGAAAGTTTAAGGACAAAATGATTCTATGTCTTCAAATTTATTCAGTGGAAGGCATGTGGGAAGCCTCCCACTTCCTACTTAATTTTGCTTTGAACACAGAACTGCTATAGAATTGTCTACTGATTTAAACATTATACACTGTACCTAAAAACAGTATATATCTTGTGAATTATCAATAAAAGACTCCCTGTGCTGAGAAGGCTTTTAATCCAGGACTCCGCAATGGCAAAGTCTTTCTAATCCATCTCAACCCCGTTCACTGACCTGGATCAAGAAGCCATGGTTCTTCTGGGGTCAGGGGTAGGAACAAGGATGAGCTCCGTATGAGAGCTGAAGCGGCGACTACTACTGATGACAGAGTCACCGGCACCAGTGACTGCCCCTAAGCCCCAGGGGCAAATTGATTAAACCAGACCCATCTTCATAGGGAGAGCATGCTTTGTCTCCCTGGGCTGTGCCAGAGCCACAAATTTTTATTTTATTTTATTTTAAAGGGAGTAAAACAGAACAGTAAAATGAAACAAAACGAAACAGTAATAGGACAGTAGGAAATCTACAATCATTACTATATTGCATATTGTTATCCTCTAAATAGTCACCCAGACCACTGACCCTAGGCTTGAAAAGTCAATTTAGCAACATAAATGTCAGGTTGCCTTCCTACTTCTGTGACCTCAGTTATTATCATCTCAGCCTGTGTCGTGTCTGGTTGCTTATGGGTGGCGGGGGGGCAGGAGGCAGAGGTGGCTTCCTTGCTGTTTCTCCCTGGCTGATGGGGCCTCCGCCGGTGCACAGGGTGGCTGCATGACTTCCTTGCTGCTTCTTCCCGGTGGGCAGGGCCTCCGCTAGCACACAGGGAGGCTGCACGCAGAGCCACTATTTATAAGCGTGTGCATGCCTTACCGAATGTCATGCTCTCCAACAACATTGCTTCTTACTAAGGAATGTAATTCCTTACTAAGGAATGTCTTCTTCACTTACCATGAAGAAGACAGAATGGGCTGACAGCCAAGGTATTTCACTCATTGTAGCATCTTCCTTCTTTGAATCAGTACCCTTTAGAGAAGAGTGAATTGTTCTATGCTGTCTAAGCTGTGGCTGTAGATGGGAAAGAATACAATGTAAGTTTGCCCTTAGCATCCTGAGGAATAAAGGTTTGACTGAGCCCACTCAGTTAAGGGCTGGTTGAAGGCAGAGGG
>RJWT010040147.1:0-12545 GCA_004365215.1 Cuniculus paca
GAGTTGGAATCAGCAAGGAACTTGTGCCATGAATTCTACATGTGGTGGGTTTCAAGTTCAGAGTGTGACCATGAGGGAGAAAACAAGTCATAGGAGTTAGGAGAATGGGAGTTTATCTGTATTTGGTGCCTTGTTTGGGGTGGAGAGTTCTGAGTGTAGACTTCTTAAACCAAACTTCTAAGAGAATTCAGAAGCCAGGAATCAGGAGTCAGGTTTACTTGATTATTTGGATGAAAACATTGTAGCAAATGTGGCTACCCATGCCCTTTCCCCCAAATGCCCACAGCTTTCTGCTGCAGCGTCTCAGCTCTGTTGAGAGTGTTATCTGGCAGCGGGAACAGGCTCCGTCTGTACCACACGAGACATGATTAGATAATATCCCCCCAATGATAGCCCGACTCTAATAATGGACAGAAAGTGGAGGATAAATACACAGGCTTCAGATTCTTAGCAGGACTTAGCCCCGTTCCTTCACAGTCTCCTGCTTACAATGTACCCCAAGTGGGCTTCCTTTCTTCCCCAGCTCCCGTCTCCACTCTTCTGTGGTACTTCACAGGATCACAGCCCAAGTAAAGAGATTTACCCTCATACAGGGGAACCCAGCCTAAGAGAAATTTTTTATAATGAAGCTATAGGGGAACCCAGCCTAAGATAATTTTGTTATAATAAAGCTAACAAAGATATATAATGGACCATAAATTATACATGACTCTTCAAAGTAAAGCACAAACTTGGTAGAGTATGTGCTTCCACAAAGGAAACCTCCCTTACCTTACTAACAGGGCCTCTGATTTGAGAACCCCAGTGAGAAGCTAAAGATAAGGGAGGCAGATACAATTCCTGAAAGTCGGGTCATGGGCAGACAGGATGGAAGAGGGTGAATAATGAGATTGGAGGAGCAAACAGAAGGTACTGAGCACAGGTATGTACTTGGATTTAGGGGTTCAGCACGCAACCAGCCATGCAACAAGCGTGTTCTTGGAATTTGCACTTCTTAGTTTCTTTTGCTGAAAGGTCAATGTCGGATCGAGGAGACCAGACTATTGTTCAATTTTATTGGGGTAGCCCATGTCCTTAAGACTGTAGGGATCAACATGTGGTTGCTGTAAAGTGGCCAGAGTGATCTGGTTGTGGTCATCGTGTAGTGGTGGTTGTGGGGAACAATTAAAACCTGCTTGTGGGGGAGGCTCAACGTGCAATCAATGTTCGACGTCAACAATTGTCCTAGATTTCCTTAGCGGGAAGGCTGTATAATTGGTTTGGTTCAGTGAGTCACTAAATTTGGGGGTCAGTTTTTGAAGAAGTCAGAATGGGGACTAGGATTTAACCAAAGAAGCTATGAGTGCTGCTGCTAATCCATATAGTACCTTCATGTGGAATTTTTTTTAAAGGCCTTTGCCCTTGGCAGACATAGCCCTGCCCCAGCTGGATACAGCTGGATGATGCATGAGTGCAGGCTGCGTTTTAGTCCCTACTTGTCCTCTTATATGGGTGCCTTTGGGCAATGACCAACACACAGAGCCTGGGGACAGTTGAGATCGCTGGGCAATGGGTCCCTACTGACTTGGTGTCAGGAGTGTCACATCCTCCAGCTGTTCCATAGTTGTGTCCTCCAGCTGTACTGTTCTTCTGGGAGGAGGCTGGGCAGTTTCTGCAGCACAAGCCCCTGTACCCTATGCGGCTTGGGAGCTGGCTTCCTGGAGTGAGGGTCAGGGTCAGAGTTCGAGTCCTGGCCACGTCGTATATGTGTCAGAATGAGCAATGCCTTTTTAGGTCACATATACTTTGGACTTCAACACTGCTTTATGTAGGCCGTAAAATTAATAGGTGGGAACTAGATTTATGGGCCCCGCTGGGCTGTTCTTTGCTTGTTAGGTTAAACACACTGATTTCCTGGTACAAAAGTGCTTGTTAAAATAATCTCCCCTAGCATGTTCAGAGGGGACATATCTGTCTTGTTTGGGGGATGGGGAGAAGACCTCGGTGCCCATCCCACCCCCTACTAGCCCACCTGTCATGGCCTCCCCCAGCCCCAGCTGTGTGTATGATGGAATGAATGATGATATTTCTGGGTGGGGGGCATCTAGGGAAGGAATGCACCTCTGTGCAGATAGCAACAGAGCCAGGCATGCCCTCTCATCGGCCTGCCCGCTTTGAAAATCTCTAGCCTTTGTTTCTGCCATATCTTGAGAAGCAAGGCTAGAAGAGAGGAGGCAGGTCTGGGGGAGGCATGGTGATGGAGCAGAGTGGGAGGATTTCCCTGCTGCTGCTTCAGAAGACTTAGACGTCCAAAGTGGAGGTGGAGAGGAGGCACGGGCCCTGCAGCCTGAGCACATCCCCATTCCTTCCCGCTCCAGTTGCCTTCAGATGACATTGTGCTTGCAGATACACAGTGGTGCTCACCTCTGCCTCTCTGCTGCTCTCCCTTAGGCAGAGCATCCTCAAGTAGAGGGGCATGTGTCCTCTCTAAATGACTCAGTCACCCCAGGGCTGAGACGGTCTTGCTCCCTCTTCCTCTGTGGGTGTATCTGGTGGAGTCATGGTGGGAGTAGGTTGTGTCAAGCACGTAGGAAACTTCTGACAAGAACCAGGTTGCTCACAGGCATGCTGGGCGGAGCTGGGACACGGGCCTAGGTGGGGCCGATGGCGAAGGACTTGAATCAGTCAAGGTATAATACAGTGCTCTGAGCAGCTCCAGAGTAGCAGGAAGAAACTCTCAAGCTGTACCAACTCGCGCTTAGTACTTGGTACTTAGTAGGCCCATGAAATGCTTGTTGAATGACAGCATGCTGATGGATTGCTCTGAGTCAGGCACTGACTTCCTTTTTTTAAATTTAGCTCAGTTTGGAAGCCTCAAAAGGTTCTATTTTGCAGTCATGAAACAAACCACAGTGTCCTGGTTCGTGGGATTAAGGGGGCTCACAGAGCTCCTCCCGCCACCCCTCGTGCTCCCACAGGCGTCACGGGCTGTCAAGTCTCCACGCCTCGTCAGAGTTCTTCTCCTGGGCTGGAATCCACACCCTCCTCTGTCAGCCAAGCTGCTCAGCCTTGGAAACTCATTGCAGCCGCCACTCCTCTGGGCTCCCTTTGCCTTTTGTGTTTGATATTTGCTGTCATTTCAGTAAAGCACATGACCTCCTCCATGCCTAATGCTCCACATGTGTTCTTTCATTTCATCCTCATGAGGTTGATATTATACCCAATTATAGATAGATGAAAAACTGAGGCCCTAAGACATCAGTTCACAAACCCAAGGCCACCCAGTCTGTGAGTAGGGAAACCAGGACTCGAGTCTCAGCTGAGGACTCTGGTCAGTACTCAGCTCCACTACCTGTTGGCTCACGGGCACGATCACAGGGTGCTGGAACCATTCACGGGTAAAGCCACATCAGGTGATGAGCAGGGATGTTGTCTGGGTAGTTTTCAGTGTCTAGCGCCCAGAACAATGATTATGGAATAGTGAAAATACAGTGTGTACTTATGGGTTGAGCTGAATATTGTGTCTGTAGAGTTCAGGTTTGGAGTTAGACTGCCAGGCAAGAATCATGGCATTGACCAAGTTCTTAAACCCTTCTTCTTGGGTAAAACGGGACTGTTAATAGTACCTATCTCATATAGCTGCTGTGATCATTTAATGAGATGCTCTGTATAAACTGTTTTGCACAAGGCCCAGCACATACTAAGAGCACAGCATCTCCCCTTCTTTATGTGTGTCTGAATTTGGAGTCACCTCTTGTTCTGAAATACTGCCACCTTCTGGTAGTTTCTGGGCACAACCACCACATACCATTGGTGCCCAGAGCAGCTGGTCCCCATTGGCGACCTCTGGATGCTCCAGTTGGACAAGTTTCTTCTTTCCCAAAGTAAACCATTCTCTCCTCTCCTTTCAGATTCTGTACCCACCTCCTTCTTTGGCTCCCTTGCACATGCGTGAATGCAAAGCCTTTTCTACATAGCTTTTCCCTCTGTTTACCTATCCCCAACTATTTCTTTGGGTTTTAGAGCCAGGAAGATATATATTTGAATTCTGATGAGAACAATTTAGTAGCTGTGTGACACAAGGCAAATTACCGAACCTCTCTAAGCTTCATGGTTGAAGGACCCCAATAAATCTATTATTATTCATCTTCTTCCCCACTGTCTCAACCAGCCTCTGGTGTCTTCTCACAGTCCCCCGCACAGCACCATTTGCTGTCTGGTCCCTAATTACATGCACCTTCTTGGCAGACTTGAAGAACCCACTCCTGCCAATAAGCAGAGGGAAAGGAGACCAATGCAGGGAAGAGAGCTATCACAGAAGCCCAAAGCTGTTGTAGTGGTTATACAAAAGGACCCACGCCCCTGCTGTCTAGTCCATGCTTGCTCCCATGTGTCTTGCTTCAGGCCTTGCTTAGAGCAGGGAGGATCAACCTTCCTTGTGCCTCCTGGCCACCCCCTGTCCTCCCAAAGCAACAAGTTGGAGGCACTTGACTTACTCCAAATCCTTCTGGAGGGAGCTCTCATGGGAATTGGTCTGCAACGTTGGGGGTTGGATCACAAAGTTCTCTAAGGTCTTTTCTAGCTCTGGCGTGCCTTGCATCTGAGTCAACTCTATTTTGACTTAATGACTTCCAAATGTCTCCTTGGGAGGACTTGTCTGTGTGCCTGTAGCTGACAGTAAGCACCACCTCATACAGACCCAAGGAAAACTGTGGGCCCCAAAGGTAGCAACTAGGTGTCCTGCTCTTGCTGGAAATCTGGCTCTTCCTTCAAATCCACAGCATGAAGGTCTGGGACTTAGAAGGATTTCAGACTCAGATTCCAGGTGGGTGACAAGACACACTTGTGTCCCCTTTTGCTCACCTCTGAGATGAGCACTATACCCCACTGTCACCCTAGAGGGTACCCTCTGAGCCTGATCTTTCACCACCAGTCCTTCCTTAGGTTCAGCAACCCTCCTCCAGGTTCATCTCAAACCCAACCCTGCCGCAGGCAGAGTGGTGCCCTTTGTGCTTCTCCCTCAGGATTGCAGGGGCTTCTCAGGCCCTCACAAATAGCATGAGACCTCTCCAAAAGGCAGGAGGGGTGAAGAGGGACTCCACGGGGCCCAGGACAGGGAGCAGACGCTCCGCCAGCCTCCTCCGTGGGGCAGAGCCTGCCCGCAGGCCTGGTGGATTAGATGGGGTATTTGGTGAGTCCATCACCAGCCTGTGGCGGCGGGGAGCTTTGCTCAGACTTTGTAGACCATCCAATGGCCTCTTTCAAAACAGGATTTTGATGAGTTAAGTGTAAATGAATCAGAAACACATGGGTTGGATTTTCCTCCAAATGCAATGGGGTTTGAATACAGCCCAGGAAGGGAAGAGGGGGTCTGGGGAGGAAAGACGTGGCTTAATCAAACAGGTCTTTTCTATTTTTGTTAACTTTTGCCACCACTGCCTGATGGCTGCCCATCCTCTACCAGCCTACTCCGAGGGTGGGTGACCTGGGTCTCACTGCCGGGACCCAGCCGAAGACCCAGGGCAAAGCTGCCAGCGGTAAACTCAGGGGGAGCTGGAAGCTCCTGGTCTCCCTCAGGCTGCAGTCCAGGACTCCTGGCAGGGGCTGCTGGAAGACTTTTCTCTGGAGACAGCATCTCTGTTCATCCTAGACTTCTGAGGTGGGGCGACCAGGAGAAGAGGGTAGAGGCAGGGAGGTGCGAGACCCCCTCCAAAGGTCACACTTGGATTTACAAGACTAGGTCCCACTCTGAGAATGTAATGTCTCATGAGGAAGCAACTTTTCAGACAAGACAATGTCTTCAACTGTGTAAATCACATGCATTCTTTTACTTCTCCATTATTAAAAGCATCATACTCTTTTCTTTTGGACAGATTTTAAAAGAACAGAGAAGCAAAATAAAGTAAAAGCTACCTATTGCCCCTACCTAGACGGTAGCTTTGTGAATATGTTGGTATAGTCGCCTCCAGACCTATGTTGTATGTGTGGGTGTCTGGAGGGGGAGTTAGAAAACAGATTTTAAGCCAAGCAGGAAAGAGATAGTACCTGCTGTAGCTGGAGTTTTGAGTCTAACAGATTATGTAACATGAGTTCACATCCTAGCTCCATGACTTCCTGTCATGTCACATCGATTTCCGAAATTTCAGGTCTCTCATCTCAGATTGATAATAGCAACAGTATGCTAACTGCTAGGATGGCACAGGATAATGCACATAAACAACTTAGAGGAGTGCCTAGTGGTAGCTACTAAATAGCAGTTATTAGTGTTTCGGCTTTTTATATCTTTTCCTCTTACATGTCTATGATATAAATATCACCCCAGGGTATTATTATTCCCTGTAACAAGATTTTCCTGTCATCGGTTATTCCTTCAAATTTTTACTTTAAATATCTATTACAAGTAACACTGTTATGAACATCCTGCCATATGTCAAGACAGTAAAAGCTTGGTCTGAGTTTTTTGCCACAAGTTTGGTTTTGCATACATTTATTTTCATAAGAAGGGTTAATTTGGAGAATATTTATGCTTATGAATGTGGGGACACACTAGAGGACTTCTGTCTCTGCAGTTTTGCCTTTTCTAGAATGGAATTAATGTAGCTTTTTGTGACTGACTTTTTTCACTTGCACACTGCCTTTGGGATTCATTTGTTGTTACACGTATCAATACTGTGTTCCTTTTTATTGCTGTGTAGTATTCTATTATATGGATATAATAAAAATATGCTTATGTATTAATTAGTCGATAAAATTTTGAGTTTTTTTTCCAATTGGAGTTATTATGAACAAAGCCACTAAAAATTTCCATATTGGCTGTTGCATGAACATATGTTTTATACTCCCCTTCACTTTGATCTCATATATCTGATCATTCTTGCTACTTTTGGAAGCAGCTCTGAAAGTCCTCTTTTGTGAATGTCTTTAACTGTGCTGCCTTACTATCTTGAATCAATTAAAAATGTTTACCTTTTTCAGTCATTTTGACTTTGGGGAAGTGGTAGAAATTGTGCAGTAACATCCACTGTATATTTTGATCATACTTCATGTGGTATATATATATATATATATATATATATATATATATATACAAGTATAAATTTAACTTGAAAAGACATCACCAAATTCTTTTCTTAAGAGGTTGTACTATTTTGTATTTTTATCATCAGCATCTGAAAGTTCACTAGCATTTAGCATAATTAGTTATTTTAAACTCCAGCCATTTCAATAGGTGCACACTAATATCACATTGTAGGTTTAATTTAGATTTTCCTAATGATTACTGGTGTTGAGCACTCTTTCATGCATCTATTTGCTGTCTGTATATCTTATTTGGTTAAGTGTATAAGTCATTAGTACATTTTAAGTTAAATTAATTGACTGCTTGTTATTAAATTGTAAGAATTCCTTATATATTCTAGATACGAATTCTTTAATATTTATACATTTTGTAAAAATTTTCTCCCAGCTAGGTCTTATATTTTTATTTTCTTTAGTGTGTCTTCTGAAGAGTAGAATTTTTAATTTTGATGAAATCCAACTTGTCATATTTCTCTTTTATGAAGTACTCCTTCTAGGGTCATGGCTAAGAACTTTCTCTAATCAGGAGTTACAACAATTTCCTCCAAAGCAAGTTGTAAAGTTTTAGAATTTACATTTAAGTCTGTGGTACATTTTGAGTTAATTTTTTGTATGTAGTGAGGAGTGAGGCATAGACTAAAGTTAAATTTTTGCATATTATTGTCCAATTGGAGAAAAGGCTTCTTTTTTTCCCTAGTAAATTGTCTTTGATTCATTGTAAACAATCAGTTAACTAGACTTACAAGTATCTCTTCTGGACTGAATACCTTCTGTTGAATTAATGCATTAAGCATCTATCATTGAGCAAATAGAGTCTGGACTACTGTAGCTTTATAATAAACTTGTAATCAGGTAGTATGAGTCTTTCAACTTTGTTTTGTACAAAATTATTTTGACCATTTTAGTCTTTACTTTTCCAAGTAAATTCTAGAGTTAGCATGTCAATTTCCACTAAAAAAAATTCCTCAAAAACAAAAAACCAACCCAATGGATTTTTATTGAATTTATAGGTCAATACAGAGCAAATTTGAGGGTTTGAATAGTTTGACTGTATGTTTAGTTTGTATTTTGTTGTTGTTGTTCTTTGTTTTGTACTTATTCTCTAAGCTTCATGAATCCATGGTTTGTTGTCTTCTATAATTTTCAAAAACCTGTCGGTTTCTATCTAAATATTTTTTCATCGAAGTTCTTTTTCTCTTCTTTTGGAACTCCAGTTTGATTCTGCTTGATTTAAAAAATTTTTTCTCTGTGCTTCAGTTTGGAAGATATTTGTTGACCTGTTTTCAGGTGCAATGATTCCTTTCTGTTTTGTGTCTAGTTTGCTGGTGAACCTGTCAAACAAATCCTCTATGTCGGATATGCTGTCTTTCTCCCTAGCATTTGCATTTGACTTTATAAAAGTTTTATCTTTATATTTAAAGTCACTATATGTTCAAGCATGTTGTTCACCTTTTTCACTAGTTCATCTGACATATTAATTATTTTAAGATTCTTTTTTGATCATTCTATCATCAAAGTCATTTTTCAGTCTAGTTCCGTTGACAGCCCTATTTCTTGACAAATTTTAAAAATTGCTTTTGTATACATCTTGTAGTGATTTCTTACTGAATATTAGACATGTTATGTAAATAGCTAGTGGAGACTGAGATAAATAGAATTTATGCGCCGAGGTAGGTCCACCTCTTTTTCTGTGAGGCCATTCCTGTGTATGTTTGGTGGTGGTAGGGGAGGCAGAAAGTGTGGTGTTGAGTTAATCTCTTGATGGATGTAGGTGCATTTAGGATTGTCTTCTTTTTTGATAAATTTAACACTCCATAATTATGAAATATCCTTCATCTCAGATATCATTTGTTCTTGAGTTAACCTTGATATCAAAGTAACTGCTCCATATTTCTTGTGTTTGCATGACATCTTTTTTTTTTACTTTCCATCAATCTATAAATTTATATTTAAAATGGTTTTCATAGTCTTGCTTTTTCTACACAGACTGGTAATCTCTACCTTAGATTTGAAGTGTTTAGAACAAGAATTAATAAATTACATCCAAACATGCCCACAGCATTCACTTATGTATTGTCTATAGTTGCTTTTGTGCAATATCAGAGTTGAACAGCTTTGACAAATATTGTATGATCCACAGAAGCCTAAAGCATTTTCAACCTGGACCTTTGCAGAAAACTTTTTCCAATTTCAAGTTTAATTCAGTATAAATGTGGTTGTATATAAAGCTACCATCTTACTGTTTGTTTTCTATTTATTGCATTTATATAATTTCTTTTTTCTTGGTTTGAGATAATCATCCATTTTTTATTCCATTTTATCTTCATTACTGGTTTATTAGACACACTATTTTATTTTTAGAGGTTTCTCTAGCATTTATTATATGCAATAAACACTTCCATCTAAATCTATCTTCAAATATCATTATATTGCTTCATGTATTATGTAGAACTTTGTTCTCTTCCTCCATCCTTGTCTATTGTTAGTGTATATTTTACTCCTCATAAGCTATAAACCCACAAGCATTATTTTCTTTTTACTTAAGCAATTCTACTTTAAATAAATTTTAAAAATTATTCACGCACATATTTACCCTTTTCAGTGTTCTCTGTTCTTTGGTGTGGATGGTAATTTTGCATCTGGTATAATTTCCTTTCCACTTGAACCACTTTTTTTTTTTTTATCTGTTTGAGACAGGGTCTTGTGATGCAGCTCAAGCTGGCCTTGAGCTCACTTTGTAGCCCAGGCTGGTCTCGAACTTGCCACAATCCTCCTGCCTCAGTCTCAAGATTACAGGCTTGCACCGCCACGCCTGGCTTGAAACACATTCTTTAGCATTTCATATGGTGGGGTTCTATAAGAGATTGTTTCACCTTTTGCCTAAAGGTGACTTAATTGTACCTAACATTTTATTTTATAATATTCACCATATTTAAAAATCTTGGTTGATACCTTACCTCAGCACTTTAAAGATATTTCATTGTTTTCTGGCTTGCATAGCTGATGATTAGGAGTCTACAAAAATGTTTATCCTTGTACATAATGTGTCTTTTTCCACTCACTACCTTTAAGACTTTCTCTTTAACTTGGGATGTCAGAAATTTTATAACATCGTGGTTCTCTTTGTATTACTTTTCTTGTCCTTCCTGGGTTTGTGGGTTTATAGTTTTTGTGAAATTTGGAAATGTTTTAGTCTCAATTTCTTTCAATGGTTTTATGCCTTTTCCCTTTTTCCTTCTGAGATTCCAATAACAAATGGGGATATGCTATACCTTTATTTCTTTAATGTTGCCTTACAGATCTCTGAAACTTCATTTTCCCTAGTCTACTTTCTTTCTGTTCAGTTTTGTAGTATACATTATTATGTCTTCAAGTTTACTAATTTTTCTTCTACTGCTTCTAATATATTAATTCCATCTGGTATGATTTCAATTTTGAATGTGTGTGTGCTTCTGGGTATGTACATAATTATAATATATGTACATAATTACATATATGAATATAAACACATTTATGTATGATGTATATTGTGTGTGCATTCTTGTGGGTATGTGCATAATTTTTCTTATCACTATGTACATGTTTCTTCTTTAACTTCTTGAATATATTCATAAATAGCTGTTTAAGTAAACATACTTTAATAATTACATTTTCTACCACCAACAATAAATGCTGGAGAGGCTGTGGGGAAAAAGGAACCCTTCTCCATTGTTGGTGGGAGTGCAGACTGGTGCAACCACTGTGGAGGTCAGTCTGGAGGTTTCTCAAAAAGCTAGGATTGGAAGTCCCATTTGATCCAGCTATTCTGCTTCTGGGCATATTCCCAGAAGAAGTGAAATCATCTTATCACAGTGATGTATGTGCACCCATGTTTATAGCAGCACAATTTGTAATAGTCAAATCTTGGAAACAACCCAAATGCTCATCAATTCAGGAATGGATAAAAGAGATGTGGTACTTTTATACAATGGAGTGCTATTCAGCTATAAAAAATGATCACCTTGAGGCTTTTATAGGTAAATGGATGCGACTTGAGACCATACTCATAAGTGAGATAAACCAAACACATGTGTAAACACCGCATTGTCTCCCTAGTGTAAGAAACTGAAAGACTCAATAAGATACAAAATTCCCGATAAATATGGAGAAAAGGTTCTGAAGTCCAATGGTGCTTTTATTCTTTGATTTGATTGCTTTAAGTCCCTTTCCTACTATTTGATAGCAATATGTGAGAAGATACGAACAGCTCTTATGAAAAATGGGACATTAGGGTAGCCATTGCTGGTTTCTTGTTGTCTGACTTGAAGGCCTGTAATGCTCTTTTGTTTTATCTGGTTTTATATTACTTTGTTTTGTTTGAGTTTATTATCTGTAAATGTATGAACAACCATTTTGAGGAAAGCAAGAGATACTAAGGTAACCATTGTTAATCTCCTGTTTTTATGTTTTGGAAACCTGTATAGCTTTCAGTGTTCTGTTCTGAAATGCTATACTATGTTTGATTCTATTCTGTTTTGTTTTGCTTTGTTTTGTTTTGTTTTGTTCTATTCTCTTTAAAATAAAAAAAATTACATTTTCTGAACCAACTGAGTCTCTTTCTATTGGGTACTTTTTTCTGGTTATGGGTTAAATTTTCTGGTACTTGGTGCGTCTGGATTTTTATTTTAGAGGCTGAACATTGTCAGTGATAAATTATTGAGTCTGCATTATTATTCTCTTCCTTTTAACAACATTGGGTTTCTTTTTTACTAGGCAATGAAGTTACTAGTAGTTTAGTTTTAGCCTCTCAAGGCTTTATTTTAAGCATTTTTCTTTTAAGTCATTACTCTAGGGCTAATTTAGTCCTATTACTAAGGTATGATGTCTCTAGGATCTCTACCAAATGATCTTCACACTTAGTAAGGACTCTGCCAGCTTTGATTATGCTCTTATAATTGTTCAGTTTATGGCTCCCTGATTATTCTTCTTCCAGCCTTGCAGAGCCTGACTCTTCACATAACTACTTTAGTACTCATCAAAGATCCCAGAGGACCCTTATGCATATATCCCAAGTTCTTATGCTAAGTAACTTATTTTAGTTAGTAATTCTTCTCCTCACCATTTCAGGCTCCTGACCTCCAATTTCGTTTTGCCAACTTCATCAGACTGCCATACCCAGCTTTGGATTCTCCTTCCTATTTTACAGATGAGAAGATGCTATGGGATCAAGTGTGATCACAGAGATCTCATTTGCTTTTCTTTCAGTTATTAAAATCCTAATTTGCCTATTTTCCAATATCTGAAAATAGTTGTTTTATATATATATATATTTTTTTCCCAATTTCTAATTGAGGGTGAAAGTTAAGCCCTATCCTTGTTAATCCATCATCACTGGAAGTAGAAGAGTAGATACACCTTTTATTTTTGTCTACAGAAATATAGACTTGAATAAGTTGCAGAATTCATTTTGCTAATCTTACTGATGTTTCATTAAAAAATGAAGAAGTCAT
>RJWT010040148.1:0-12543 GCA_004365215.1 Cuniculus paca
CTCTGCCTCTCACCTTCCCTTCTTTCCTCCCTCAGTGATACTGGGGATTAAATCTAGGGCCTTTGCACTGAGCTACTTCCCCAGCCCTTTTTATTTTTTATTTTGAGACAGGGTCTTGCTAAATTGCCAAGTTGGACTTGAACTTGTTGTCCTTTTGCATCAACCTCACAGAGTGCTGGGATTACAGGCATGTGCCACCAGGCCTGGCTCCTTCATCTCTTTTGACTATAGTTTTTATGAAATATTTGGGAGGGAATACACTGATGGACAGCTAGAACATCTAAAAGCTACAGGATAGAGTCTGTGTTATGAATAAAGTCAGGAAATATTCTGAAAGGCTCACTAGAAATTATCTGTGACATAATAAGAAATATATATTTGGCTTTTGTCCCCAGTTCCTGTAACCTCTGGGTGCTAAGGGTCTTAGCAATGAGTGCCTTTCAAACACACCTGAGTTTATGCTAATAAGGTGACTTCTTCAGGGGCCTCTATGTAGATGAACAGGGGTGGGGGTGCTGGTTGGCTGAGAAACCAATCATGTAAGAAGAGGGCTGAAACTTTCAGACGCCCTACCAAATTCTGGAAAGGGGAGAGGGGATAGAGATTGAGTTAATAATTAATCATCAAGCATAGGTTTCCCAGGTTGGCGACCACCTGGGGGTGCAGGGAGGGTGGTGTGCCCAGAAGGACGGTGGCTCACAGCCCCTTACCATATATGTTGCTGTATGCAATTTTTTTTCTTTCTTTCTCCTTAGTTTTATCCTTTATAATAAATCTGTAACTGTAAGTAACATACTTCCCTGAGTTCTGTGAGCCATTGTACAAATTATCAAACCCAGAAAGAGGATCATAGTAACCCCCGATTTATAATGTGTGGGTAAGGAGTACAGGAGGCCTGAGACTAGTGCTGGATGCCTGAGGGGGTCAGTCTTGTGGGACTGAGCCCTTACTGTGAGACCTGATGCTAACTCCAGGTAGAAAGAATTGAACTGAGTTGTAGGACATTGAGCTGGTGCCAGATAGTTGTTGGGGCAGGCAGGGTGGGGGGAACTGTGAATAAAAGCAATTCAGCTTATCTAAGACTTATTTTTGTATTGAAAATTGAGTATATAAGCAGTATTAATGCTTTAAAAACAAAGTTTAGGGGCCGGAGATAGAGCTCAGTGGTGCAGCGCCTGCCTGCAAGCATGGCACGTCCTAAGTTCGATTCCTGGGACCCCTCCCCCACAATAAAAGAATTTTATTAAGTTTTTAAAATGTACATATTCTGAGCTGGGTGTGGTGGTGCACAACTGTGACCCCACTCAGGAGGCTCAGGCAGAAGGACCCCAAGTTCCAGGCTCCCCTGGGCAGTTGAAGAAGACACTGTCTCAAAAATAAAATGGAAAGGGCTGGGGCTGGGGCTCAGTGGTGGAGAACTTGCTTAGCATATATGAACCCCCAGGTTCAATCTCCAGTAGAGAAAAAGAAAATTATACTTTCTACTTGTGAAACAATGAAATATCTAGCCAGGAAGTTTCTGCGTTTTATGCTTATAGATAGATAAAAGTACCTGCACAGAAAATACTTTGGCAGGTTGTTTGATATAGTACTATACACCACAGCAAACTAATAGGAGCTGTCATTGGACCCTGATTAAGCATTGCCCCCAAACTGAGATTTCTCTAAACATTCTCAATAAAGCCCGACAGGGAACACAGGTGGGAACAGTGACACCTACTGGATACCTGGTAATGCTACAAAGACAAATGATTTTAAGCGGGGCATCTACAGCCGATAAATATTGTTCTTCCAGCTTCTAAATCAAAGGCAAGATGTCATGTTTCTAACTTTAAGAATTACTGTTTAATCACATAACTTAAAAGTGGCTAAGGAGAACACCTACCAAATGGGTTTTCTGAGACTTGCATGGATTTAACATGACAGCACCTCATTACCTTGATCAATACAAGGCTCGCTGAATGCATCAAGTAACTCCCTATGCAGACAGATCTGAGAGGGTGAAACAGAGACTGCCTAGCAGTGAGTTCTGCATGGGCTGCATCTATTTCCATTGCCTCTGGAGGGTACCTGGAGGGTTTCCACACTCTTACAGAAAAATGTATTTCCTCTGATTAAAACACACACAGCCCCATCATGTATTACAGCATAAGCCATGAAATCTCCCAAAATAAGATTTCTGGGCTATTTGCAAATGGGAGCCTCCAGGAAAGAAAATGGTTGTTCATGATCATATCCTTGAGATTAGCATGGCACCTTGTTCCTTCTCTAGCAACATCCTCTTCAACACAATGCCCAGGTCACCATCAAAAGTGGAAGATTAAACCTAGGACCTTAAGCAAAAACTTCTACACCCAAACACAGTGTGAATTACTGGAGCTAAAGGCAGCATGGGGCTTCTTCCTTGGTTCTGTGAGGGGAAGTAGAGAGACAGTATTCGACACTTCCTCATCAGGAGTTACTAGCTTTCGTGCGCTCCTCTATTCCCGACAATTCCTTTAACCCTACCATGAATGAATCACTTCTTCCTTTTCTATAGAATCTTTCAATATTGTTATCTTTTTTCATTTCCTATCAGTTTCCAACTTCCTACATAAAATGAAATAAACTGATTTAGAATAAGAAATACTATCCAGAAGACTGACAAGTCTCCATCAGGGTCCTATCCGTCTACTGCTGATAAGTAGGAATGCAGTCACCAGTGAGCCAGAGAGAAGAGAGCTTTTCTCCACCAAAGCCCACCACAAGACACATGGCTTGATTCTTCTCTCTTTCTCAGAGGCACTTCTTTTCCGGGGTAGGCATTTCCTAGACAGTGTTGAGGTCAAGTTGAAAGTTAAAAAGAACCTGGGGCTGATTTACTGAAACCCCTCCAGGCCTGCTTCTCAGGCATCTCAGGTCATTCTCTCACTTCAACTCCCGGTTTACCTCCCCTTCCAGTCTCACTATACTTCTCTTTTCTGTAGGTCTCCAGTTTTTTACTCGTTCTGCTCTAAGCACTGCATTAGAACCAGCTGGAGGTGTCTCACCATAAGTCCTATTCCAGCACCTTACTCCCCTCTCCACAGAGGTTCAAAACATCTGGCCTCTTAAAAGTCAGTGGTACTGAGCACAACCACATGCATCTGTCATCCCAGCTACGTGGGAGGCTGAGGCAACAGGAACCAACTTCAAGGCCAGTCTGGGCGACTCAGTGGGACTCTATCTCAAAACGTAAAATAAGCCGGGCGTGGTGGCTCACACCTGTAATCCCAGCACTCGGGAGGCTGAGACAGGTGGATCATTGTGAGTTCGAGACCAGCCTGGGCTACAAAGTGAGCTCAAGGCCAGCCTGAATGGCATAGTGAGACCCTGTCTCAAAAACAGGGCTGGGGATCTAGCTCAGTGGTCTAAGTGCCTGCCCAGCAAGCGCAAGGCCTGAGTTTAATCCCCAGTGCCGCAAAAAAACAAAACAAACAAACAAACAAACAAAAAAAACCGTAAAATAAAAAGCCTTAGGGATGTAGCTCCATAGTGGAGTTGGGTTCTATCCCCACTACGTTAAAAAAACAGCAATGATATCCTATTTCTGTGATGAAGGCACTGAAAACCCTCAAGACTCTCAAGTTACATTTTAGCATATAAAGCTTCTACCTCTCTCTGACAGAATTCTTCGATTCATAATCTATTTTAAAGAAAGAAAGAATTTTTTCCCTGAACTCAAAGGCTCCTTCCTCACCTCTGCATCCATGAATCTGCAGTATGTGTCCAATCTTGACCATTGTATAATTTACCAAAAAGTTTTCCCTCTTTTTTCTTTCAATTTTTATTTTTATTAGTACATATTAGTACATTCTTCAGTACACAATGACTATTACATGTACACAACACATCTTAATTCTCTTTTTCAATTCCCTCCCCACCCATCCCTTCCCTCTATCTCTTAGACCTCCTTCCCTCTGCAAAAACATCTACTCTCTGTTTTCTATTATGTATTTTTTACTTTGCCCTTTAATTATTTATGCTTTGGAGTTCTATATAAGAGATGTCATGTGATATTTAAACTTGTATGTCTGATTTATTTCATTTAACAGTATGGTCTTACAGTACCTCCATTTTCTTACAAATGGCTCAGATTATCGTTCTTTATGGCACAGTAGTACTTCATCACATAGTTTTTATGTTGTATTAAATATAAATCATTTAAAACTTGATTTATTTGATATACAAGTCCTATATCTGCAAGACAAGCATAATATTAAACAAAAGCAGTATGGTTTAACTCCAGACATAGAAGTTGAAATATACTGATCTTCACAAGAGGTTTTGGTATAATCCCTTAAGCCCCTTGCAAGGAACCATCATCATTAACTAAATGTCTCCATCACTAGGGAAGTTTCTGTACAATAAACTCAGGGTTAAATGTCACTTTAGATACTTTTGGTTGGTGTCCTGGAATTAAAATCATCCTCCTGAATCCATACTAAAGTTTGCTACTCATAATTTTGCTGGACAGGTTTGAGAAAAACTTAAAAGGATCCCTGCAGGGATCCAGTGATCTTCTAAGAAAGGGCAGGAAGAGTAAATTTTTACTGAATTGACCAGTTCATTTAAGCTCTGTGTAGAAAGGTCTGTAGGAAAAACTTAAGAGAAAGTTCTGTTACATCAGCCATTTGGTATCTGCTGTCTGACTTCAATCAAATTGTTCTGAATTTAGTTACACTTCTGTGAGTTCATAAACACAAAGTGTTTATGTGTTAGTTCAGCAAAACAGGTTGTCTTCAGAGAAATAAGTACAAAATATAGAGTCCAAAAGACAAGATCCAGACTCTTCATTCCATTTTCCATCCTGGAAATAAACATAAATTGGTTTATTTCCAGGATGAATTAAGGTGGGACACAGTGAAGATGCACACACAGATATACCACATGCTCTCGTTAGTCATTAAATAATCCAGACCAGGCACAAATGAGGAATCTTCACTAACTTTTTCATTTCTTTCCTTTTGTATTCATTTGTACAGTCATTCATTCATTTATACTGTACCTTTTCCCCCACAGGGGTTAGGGATAGCTTACTTCAAAGATATATATTTAACATGTTTAATTTCTTCTTTTATGATTTTGTTATCTTAAAATGGATAGTAGATACTGATAGGTCCCCCGCCTGAGACTTGCCCAGCCATCATGGTGACAGACCACATGTTGAACTATAATGGTGTCTAGCTCCTTCTTCCCAGAAACCCCTGCAGTTTCTTCTTCCCAAACTGCCTTTGCCAGACCCCCTGCATACCACAAATGCTCCTACCCCCTTCAGCCACGTCTTGCTGAACAGCCCATGTCAGCAGCCCTGTGCCCTCCCCCATCAGAGTACATTTAAGCTCACCCCTCGCCTTTGTCTCCAGAGAACAGCACACCTGTGAGTGCTAGTCTCTCCGTGCCCAATCTTATCTCTTTCCTCCCTTTTCTCTTCGCCACTCGTTTTTCTAGCCGCCTCAGATTGAGTGAAAAACAGCTCAATCAGATACTATCCACTTTATTAATACTAACGGTATATTTTTATGGTTAGAATAGCACCATTGTATGCTTTCTTCTAGAGCTTGGTCCAATCTCTTCACAGGAGTCTATAACTATCTTTGTTTTCATTGAAAGCAAAATACCATCAATCCTATGACCTGACTTCACCATGGCTCATGCACTATTAAGGAAACACACCTTGAACACTTTGGCAAGACCCAAGTAACTTTTAATGACTCCATTGCCATTCCTACCATGCTTTGACTCTTCTGGTGATACATTTGATAAAAACCAGCTCTATAAGTTAATAACCATAAAGGTCTTTTAACAGGGCTGGAACCTGTTTAATTGCTGTCCTCTAAGGAGCCAAGGGAAATATATTTCCATTTTTATCTGACCTTTGGGATGTTCCACTGTCTGTCAGTTTAAAATCTGTTGGGGGCCAATACGGAAAGTCATAGCTGGCTAGAAAAAAGAAAGGTATTATTATGACTAAAACCGATCACACTGCAGACGGAAAGGCTGGCCAAACTCTGGATTACAGAGGCAATTCTTTATCCAGAGTGGCTGTCCAAAGGTAACTGGAGTGTTTTTAATCTAGTCCCTTAAGATTTAACACTCTTACCTTACTTCCTAATCATTCACCTCTTTGTTGGAAAAGCAAAAGAAACTATATGTTTTGCAAAATTGATGGCATGAAGCCCAGAAACTATGACATAATGTACCACAGAATAATATGTAAGCCTAGGGTTATAAATATTGTCTGTCATCCTAAGCATATATTTAATTGTCAGCCTGTATCTAGTATGATGAAGGTAGTGTAATATTTAGAGCTATAGTGCACAATTGTGACCATGAAGAAGGAAGTGACTGAATGAAAGTTGAAGGGTTCAATTAATTTGTCTTGATGTACAAAGAGCTACTTGCATAAACATATTTCTATGAGTTGGGCATAACCTACATATTCCTGTACTCCTACATACAATTCAGTTTAGTAGTTGGAAGGAACTCAACTTGGAAAAGGACAGTATTGTTTGGGTGTTTGTTATTTACAGTCATAGTGAATTGATAGTAATGCATCAGTTCACAATCCCTACAATAGCATTGCTACTATGTTCATCTGGGCACCTTTCTACAACGTGCTTTCAGTCATTCTTGGATGGACCTGGGAATATGCATTTCGAACAGGCTTTCAGGCAATGACAATGTTTCTGGTTCTCAGACCACACTTTGAACGGCAAGATCTTATTACAGGACCAATGAAGCATTTGAAAAGTACATATCCACCAGCCTCTGGAATGTTGAGGCAGGAGAACAGCAAATTTGAGTCTCAATTAACTTGTCTCTGTTAGCTCATCTGGAAGACTGGCTTGTGCTTTCATTGTCTGATCACTTTTTCATGCCTATATCTTGTAATCTGAGCAACTACTTTGAAGATAACTATACGCAATATATTAACCATTGTTAACCTCCTATTATTCTGTTTTGAAATTCTGTATTATCATTTTTATTCTTTTTTTATTTTAAAATTTAAAAAAAGAGGGGGGCTGGGGATGTAACTCACTGTGAAGGCCTTGGGTTCAATCCCCAGTATCACACACACACACAAACAACATTAATGTACATATTTTGCCCCAAGTTAGAATATTCACATCTTCCATCACATTCATTTAAGAATAATAACATGAATTTCTTTCTCTCTTGACAGTCACTTACCTTCTCAGTGAACCCGATAATCCTGAAGCAATGCTGAATTGCTTCGAATTGTCTTCTGTAAGACTCCTTGGAAGTTATGTCCTGCATGACTCTCCCGATGCCATCGGCTATGTACCTATCACCAAACACAATGGCCATTGACTTCGAAATAACATCTCAAATGCTAGGACAGGTGCCACTTGGGCTCCTTTTTTACCATCCGATACTGGATGGATGGGGGGACAATAGTGCACATGACAATAAAATGGGCGCAGTCAAGTTTTTGAACACTCTAGAAAATGCAAATGGTGAGATGTGATTCCTGTCATCTCATCCTGCATATTTAAGCTAAATAGTATCCAGTTAGGAAAACAGCTCCATTTACTTCTGAATTTGTCAACTGATAATTGCACACTCACTCAAAATTAACAAGCAAAGCTCCTGACAATTACCTAGGAGGCTTTTCCTCAGGAAGTCTGAATTCAGAAAGTTTCTCTTGGTGATAAAGACCAGCATAAATATAGTAAAATATGTGAAAATTTTTCTCTCCCCTGAGGAAAGAAAGGAAGAGACTTTATTAATACCATCTTCTGGGTTTCCCCACTCTGAAGTAATTTATATCATTTCCCTTCTGTTCAAAAATATTATTCCACAGAAAATCTGCACTTTCAGGCAATTAAATATGCTTCATCCCAATTACAGAATAGAAAAAGTGATAAGATTCATATAATAATTGTCACAATTTACATTATTAAACACACTTATCTTTACTGTGAGCAGAAGGAGGTCTTAGAGACTAGAACAGGTAACAGCTCAGGTTACCCATATTAGAAATCCTTCCATTCTGGTGCTACACCCAGCACCTGTGTCACCCGCCTCTGTTTATAGTTCCAGCTGCTTCAGAGACCATGAAGACATCAGCCAAGTCACCTACTACTGTCCTGGAGCCCCAGGCAGGAAGTGACTTGCACGCTGTACGCAGCCTAGGGAGTGGTAAGTGCAGGTATGGACCTGCATGGGTATGTTTTCAGGTACCGAAGTGTCAACCCTCAGTCCCCCTGGTCTCCTACTTCTGCCTCTTAGGCCACCCAGGCCAGTGTCTTTCTGGATAGGTAATTTCAGATAGGTGCCTGGTCTGTGCAACAGGGTTAGCTTATTGTGCTTGAATAGTAACTTTCTTTTACTGTCTGTATCCCTTAACATCCCATAACATCACATGGTATCACTTGTATGTACACAATAAAATTTACTTTTAAAAAATAAAGATTAGTAAGAAAAAAAATTTTAGTTGAGTGAACAAATGTGTGAGCAGTGGTAGGGAAGTGTAAGCCCCTCTCGTTGATCTTTTCACTCATTTGTTTAATGTCCCTGCCAGTCTCCATTGTGCGGGGACACTGTAAATGTATGGTAGGGCAAGATGCTTGGGCTTTTGTTGTTGTTGTTTTCATCTGGCAATGCTGGGATGCAAGCCAGGTCCTTGAACATGCTGGACAAGTGCTTGACCACTGAGCTACACTCTGGCACTTGGGTTCCTAAACCAGACCTGGGCCCGTGGAGTCTGCATGCCCAGTAGCCCCAGACTTGTCCACCTCTCTCCCTCTCTGTTCTACCACCCTAACCAAGCCAGCATTCTCATTCTCTTTCTCTCTCTCTCTCTCTCTCTCCCTCCCTCCCTCCCTCCCTCCCTCTCATAGATTCAACAATAGCTTCTTGATAATGTTGACACAGTGTTCTCTCTGCTGGCCCATAAAGTATCTCCAAAAGTATTTGGAGTTTGATGACTCCCACGTCCCACAGCTTCCTGTGTCCTTGGAAAAAGGTTTGAAATACTCAGCCTGGCTCCAAAGTTCTGTATGATCCGGTCTCAGTCTCATCTATGCCACTCTTTCACTCCCCTCTCCTGTCCTATCTTGTTGGCTGACTTGTGATCCTCAGATCTCAGACTAAATCTCCAACCAGGAAGATCATCTTTCCTCCTGTGCTAGATCGTGGCTCTTCCCTTCTCGCCCTTTACCTTCCTACCACCTTACATTGCTTCCTGGCATGTTTTCTGTACATTTCATTTATCCTTTTAACAAAGCAACCCTCCTGTCTCTCCTCAGCCACCACACTCCAAGCTCTGTGAATTCAGGAACATTGTCCCTCTTGTTTCCTCTTGCAGCCCCAGCAAATGGCAGGTACTGAATAATGTGGGGCTATGTATGGATGGAGTCATGCTTCTGAGGAGCTCTGGTGTCCTGTAGGGGGTGTATAATAGGATGAGTGGCTAACACACTGATAGAGTGCACCATATCAGGCACTCTTTTAAGTGGTTTTACATAAATGAACTCACTGATTCTTTTTTTTTTTTTTTTTTTTGTGGCACTGGGGATCGAACTCATGACCTAGTGCTTGCCAGGCAGGCGCTTAGGCCACTGAGCTAAACCCCCAGCCGAACTCACTGATTCTTATGACACATCCATGAAGTTAGCACCAGTTGCACCTCCATTTCACACATGAGGCACAGAAAGGGTCTGTGCCATGTCTAAGGTCACACAGGGCCAGAGCCAGTATTTGAACCCACAGAAAAGTCCACACTATCAACTATCATTACCTATCGATATACCGCTCTTCTTAAAAACAGAATAATTTTGATTTTTCTCTTTTCATCTAGGAAAATTAACATGTTGAGTATTCTCAGTGATTTTTATAGATAAGTTAAATTTTAAGAGATTCAATGATTTTTTAAAAAGTATCTTCAAGACTATTAAATTCTACCTGATCAACCAAGTCAGAGGCAACAAGCTTATCTATTCCAAAAGCACATCCAACCCCAGCACTTTATACTCTGCTCTGTAACATCTTTTAGATAAAAACTTCCACTGACCCTCTGCTTAAATAATTCCTTGCTCTTGGGGAGCCTGGAGATGCGGGGAGGGAGAATGCTAAAAAACAAGAATGCAAATGGAACCGTGGAAATTGCCAAAGCTTCCAAGTTTATAATGCAGTGATGAAGCAGTATACTTACACTGCCTGTTTTATGACTCTGGATTTTTCAAGGAGATATTCAGAGATTCTTGCCCCCATCACAGCTCCAGTTGGTGTAAACATCATTTCCAGATATTTTCCAAAACGGCTCGAATTGTCATTGATTGCAGTACATGCATTCCCAAAGGCCTCCACCAGGGAGTTGACTTGTAGGATTTTCTCTCGCAAGGTCTGATTATTGGCCTGTGCCACACAGAGAACAGTCAAGAGATGCCTATGAAAGGCGACCCCAGCAAAAATGCCAAGCACTCCCTACTTTGCTACCAACATTCACAGTGTCCTTTTCCTTCTCTATTTGGAAATTAGCATTCACTTTCAGCATCATTTTCTCAAATGAACAACTCGCCAGGTATGTATGATTCAGATACAGGTAGATCAGGGCAGCAGTTTTTAAATCTTGCTGCACTTCATTTGAAATCCTTGACAGGTAAAATGCTAAGTAGTGTAGAAAGAATTTTAAATAGAGGTATCCCATAGCTTTCTCAGTCATCCTCACCTGTAAAAAGTATTCCTTAAATTTCCTCAATCATGTAATATACTAATTCTAAGTAGAAGTAACTACTTAACTGATTTTGCACTCATTTCTTCAGTGTCCATTTTGCTAAAATGAAAATGTTCATTTCCTTTAACTTGTGTTCGAAGATTTCCATTTTCCATCCCCTCGTTCACCATAGTAGCCCTGCCTGATCCTGTTCATAGTGTTTAACCACTTTCACCACTTAATGGCTAAATGTTTCTATTACATTGAAAACATGAAAAATTAATTGGCAATAATCTAGTAAATTCGTGCTGGCATTATTTTCCTTGCTATGTGAAATAAGGATGGCATGCTGACATCTTAAGAGGTCCAGCTCTCAGGAGGTGAACATAACAAAGATAAAATGTTTTTCTGTAACCCCTTCTTAAACACAGTACTTCCCTCACTTATAAAATACACAATTACACTGCAGGAACTTCTAGTCATGATATGCAAAACAGATAGGTCAATACCTTTCCCAAGAAAGTCAGATGCTGAACAATCAGGTGAGCACTTTCTGTCTTCCCCGAGCCACTTTCTCCACTGATAACAATGCACTGACACAGAAAATGGAGCAGACTGTCAATGGAAGAGTTCTTGGCACAGAAATTATTGGGTGTTCAGCTATGGTTTTCATAGAACAGCCTCTACTGGACACCTTAATTTTTCACTGAGCAAGAAATCTATCCTAGGACTCTTTCCATTTCAGTACATAGAGAACTTCTTCACTCCCTGGTACAGCTGTTATTGGTCCAGTGTACAGTTGTACTATAATCTATTTACTGATAGATTCTTGAATGCTTTTCTTTTGTCAAACAACATTGCAATGAGTAACGCTATACATAGGTGGTTATAGTTATATGTAGCTACACTATATATAGATCATTATACTTATATGCAGGTTCACTGCAAAATAAATTCCAAGAAGCAAGGATGTTAGAACAAAAGGTAAAGATATTTGTAAATTTGATAAATACTACCAAATTGCTTTGCTGAGGACTCTATACCAATAGGTATTCTCTTAGCATCAGAAGTGAATTGAATTATAGGAGATCAGTTGGTGTCAGAACTTGGAGAAAAGGTTAGTGTCAGAAAACACAATATTCGGTGTCCAGAAAAAGGACAACACAGAGGGGCAACTTCTCAACTTGAAAAGCATATTTTCTCTCTCCATTTACTTCCTTTCTGTGAAATCTATCAATGTTCCACAAGTCCTTGAGATGAGTAAGGACCTGGAGAAGCCAAATTTCTAGCCTACAATGAATCCAGGTGTTCTGTTTCACAACTTGCATTGTTATAATTTTATTTATACCTCAATAGACCCAAAAGTTTGGATTTCACAGGTCTCAGGAAATATACACATGGTAATTCTCTCACAAAGCCTATTCACCAAATTAAATTACCTGTGTTGCAAATAGAATAAAGAAACAAAGAAAATATTGATATCAAAGGTAGGATGCCACTGCTGTGAACTGGAAGTCTAGAAAGTAAAAATGTGTAAGTAGCCGGGCATGGTGATGTATGCCTATAATCCCTGCATTGGAGAGGCTGAGGCAGGAGGACTGTCATAAGTTCAAGGTCAGCCTGGGCCACATAGTGAGTTAAAGGCCAGCCTGAATTACAGAGCAAGACCCTGTCTCAAAAAAAAAAAAGTGTAAGTAAAGTTTGTGTTTCACTAACATTGAGTTTGAGGTTTATTCAATCCTAACCTATCATTTCTCAGCAGCTAAATGGTGTGGTGCAAGATCTCTACCAACACAAGTATAAAATTTTTTTTTTTTTTGTCTTTTTGAAACAGGGTTTCACTA
>RJWT010040150.1:0-12546 GCA_004365215.1 Cuniculus paca
TGGAGCCCACGGCCTTCTGCCCTCCCATGCCCTCCTCTTGTTAGGCAAAGTGACAGAATGGCATCACTGGAGTCCCCAGATCTTACAGCTTATTAAGGCAGGCCCCAAAAAGTCCTCATCTCTGGGCCATGACCCCAGTGTCCACTTGGGAACCCTACAGGGACATCCACAGCCCTTGCCATCATGCAGCTGTTCTGAGACCCAGCTCAGGTGTGTATGGTTTCCTCACCTGTGTATGCAGACCACACCTGAGGAGATGGTGACCTGAGAACTCCACAAGGTGACAGTACAAGGCTGGGTTCCTTGTCTGCCCTAAGCAGAGGCTCTCTCCTCCCTCCATGCACCCTGCCCCACTACTCTGCATTTCAGCAGCCTCCCTCAGCCTGGGGACAATTAGCCCATTCTAGAACAGGAAGCCTCCTCCATACCCAACAGTCTGCACAAAACATCTGAGACAACAGCATCCTCTGTAACTACTGAAGGCTGAGAGAAAAGAGGGTTAAATCTGAGGCCCCCCACTCTCCAGCCATCACAGGCACACCCTGAATCTCATGCTTGGGTTCCTCTTGGCCTGCAAGGTTGCAGATCACTGCTGCCCAGACTTGAGCTTGCATTAGTCCCAGTGGGAGGCCAGAGGCTGAAGCACCACAATTGGGCCTTGGGCTATTCTGCAAGATGCCCCTGCAGCCTACGAGCCTTGCTTTACCCCATAAGCTGTCTCCAAGCATGGTAGAGACACAGGGTGACCTCTTCTCCCACAGGCCAGCTCAGAATACTTCATTCTAGCACCACAGGCCTCCTGGGGGCTTCCATGTTTATGCCTTGATGCATAGCTGGGATCTGCCTTTTCTCTTCAGCCTGTGACCCTACCTCCCAAGACACTGCCATGTCTGTTGATTTTTCTTCTTCCTGTCTTCTTGCATTTTCCCCTTCACCCCCAACTGTGAATGTCATTTAGAGAGCAAGGAGAGAGGCTCTGAACCACAGGTATGTTTCCTGTCTTTACTGGGCAAATGCCTGTGGTGCATCTGTCCCAGCCGGCAGAGAGGATGCATCCATGGGGTGTGGTCAGAGGAACACTGTGGCCTCCTTCATGGCCGTGTGCTCCTAGGCAAAGCTTTTCCTCCATAATTCATCATCTGACTTCTAGAAGGTTACTTGTTGTCAGGGGTCCTGCCTGACCTGGAGCAACTAGGGCATGTGGGACCATCATGCACTCTTGCACCCAGGGAGTCAGTCCTGTGTTCAGATCCTGCACTGCGATTTCTTACTCATGCCTAACTTTCCCTCTCTGGGGACACTGCCTAAGGGAAGATGGGGCAGGACAGCTGCCTGGCCTGGCATGGTTGCTGTGGGCTGAGGTGGCAGAGCCTGTGGACAGGTCTGGCGCCGGGTGGGTACTGTGGAATACCAGTGCCTTCCCAAACCTACATACAGCCCATCCATGACCACCAAGAAAAGCACCAAGAACCCTGTCACAATGCCTACTCCCAGACCTGAGAAAAGGAAAGGAAGCACCATGCTGGTCTACATCAGCCTTTTATAGCCTGAATTTCTAGTTCTTAAAAAAAAAAATCACATTGTCATATTTCAAGTTGAAAAATAAGATCATCTGGTTAACAAAAATATGGAAATATCAATGTGTAAGTGAAAGTTCTGTGTAGATTGTAAGAAATTTCTGCTGCAGGGGTGGGGGACCCATAGCAAGCTCAGGCCAAGAGAAGAAGCAGCCAACCCTGCCCCCACATGTCCACCAGCTGGGACCATCACCAGTGTGGGCTGGGAGAAAAAGCAACCAATCCTGCCCCTGTGAGTCTGATGGCCACCACTGCCACCAGGAACCTGTAGCCAGCATGGCCCAGAAGAACCAGCCAGCCATACTTCAGAAACAGTCACTCATGTCTAGAGAAGCCTGCCTCATGCACCACCACCTCCCCTGGGAACCTAGGTTAGGAGAAACCCAGGTGTCTGATCCATTCTCCTACACAATGGATGGGTAGCCAACGTGGGAAGCACCTGGGTCCCCACAACCAGCTCATCTAGAGGAAACCAGGGAAATGTCAAGATGAAGGAGCAAAAGGTGATCTCTGGCCTCTAGCCCACACAGAACAAGTCCAGGAGACATAGATGTGGAAGAAATTGGAAGTTGCACACCTAAAATTTCTGGGATGATTACAACTGAAGTAAAGAAACTACTTCATGAGGTTGTAAAAGAAGTAAGATCAGAAATAATATCTCAGGTAAAAGAAGAAATGACAAACATAATAAAAGGGTTGCTGAGCACATCTATAAAAGACATACATAAAAAAAAAGAGCATAGGAGAATGAGGGAAACCTTAAATGAAAAACAGAGAGAAGAATTGGAGTGCACAAAATAGACTTAAAGAAATATCCAGAAAATTAAAACTCCATTGTAAAGCTGGCAAAACTGCTTGAAAGAAACTGAAGACAGACTTTCAGACCTTGCAGACAGGGGTACAGCTAGTGATCATGAAAGGAAGTATCTCTTACAAATAACAAGGAATCAGGAAATAACAATTCAACAGCTGCAAGACAACACAAAGAAAAATATTTTAAAACTGATAGGTGTCAATGAAAAAGCAGGGGTCAATACAAATGACATTAAAATCCTATTTACAGAAGTAAGAGCAGAAAACTTCCCAAACATGGAGAAAGGATGTGATATTCAGAAAAGTGAGGCATTATAGAACTCTAGCTAGCCATAACCAAATTAAATCTACACCCAGACATATAATAATCAAGATTCCAGAAATTCAACACAAGAACAGAATATTAAAAGCTGTTAGATAAAAGAAACAGATCACTTATATAGGAAAACCCATCAGAATCATGACAGACTTCTCAACACAAACCATCAAGTCATGAAGAGCTTGGAGTGAAATATTTCAAGTCCTGAAGGAAACCAACTTCCAACCCAGATTGATGTACCTTGCAAAACCATCTTTCAAAATTAAAGAAGAAACAAGATACTTCCCTGACAAAGAACAACTGAAGGAACTCATGACTGCCAAATCAACCCTACAAAGAATACTGGAGTACATTTTAGAGAGTGATAAAAATGACCATGGTTCCAGGAAAAGTGGCAGAGGGGGATCACCAAGTGGGGTAGACAATAGAATGGAGGGGAAAAGTACACAGCCAACAGCAGAAAAATAGTATGGCAGAGACAAGCCAGTGCATGTTGGCCATAACTATTAATGTAGATGTCCTCAGTTCACCAATAAAAAGAAACACAGGCAGAGTGGATCAGGAGACAAGATCCATCAATATGGATCCAAGAAACACATTTAACTCAAAAGAAAATTCATAGATTAAAAGTCAAAGGAGAGAAAATAATGCTCTATGTGACAGGGAACCAGAAAAAAAAGTAGGGGTAGCTTGCCCATCAGCTGCAGAATGCATAAAAAAGATATGGCATTTCTATACAATGGAAAGCTACTCAGCTATAAAGAAAGATAACCTTGAGACTCTTGTAGGTAAGTGGATACAACTGGAGAGCATGCTTATGGGTGAAAGGGTTCTGAGTCACATGGGTGAACATCGTGTTGTCTCCCTAGTATAAAGACCTAAAGAAATTAGTGGGATCCAAAATACAAAATAGAGGTTGCGAAGGTGAAAGGGGAAGAGATGTCTACAGGGGGAAGGCAATGGCCATTGTTAATCTATCATTGTTATTAAACCCTGTATTGTTTTCATAGTTCTGTTTAGCTTGGTTTTATTGTTTTGTTTTGTTTTGTTTTGTTTGATTTTATTATAGTTAATGGCATGAACAGCTATTTCAAAAATAACAAAATGGATTATAATAACCATTATTGATTTCCTATTATCTTGTTCTGAAGCCTTTATTGCTTTACTTGTTTTCTTTTGATTGATTTTATTCTATTTTGCTTTGTTTGATTTTAATATGTGTGATGGTATAAGCAGCTACTTGGAAGATAAGATGCATCATGGTAGCCTCTGTTGTATTCCCATAGTCTTGTTTTGAAGTCCAGTATTGCTTTTATTGTTTTGTATTGATTGGTTTTATTCTATTCTGTTTTATTTGATTGTATTATACCTGAGAGTATGGGCTGTTATTTTGAAGATAACAAGTGGCAACATGATAACCATTGTTGGTTTATTTTTATCTTGTTTTGAAGTCTTGTATCATGTTCATTGTTTTGTTTTGATTGACTATTCTTTTTTTTATTTTATTATGTCTGATGGTATAAACAGCTACTTTGAAGATAATAAGATGCATTATGGTAGCCACTGTTGTATTCCAACTGCCTTGTTTTGAAGTCCTGTATTGCTTTCCTTGTTTTGTTTTGATTTGTTTTATTCTGCTCTGTCGTGTTTGACTTCATTATACTTGATGGTGTGGAAAGTTATTTTGAAGATAGCAAGAAGCAACATGATAACCATTGTTGGTTTATTTCTTTCTTGTTTTGAAGTCTTGTATCATGTTCATTGTTTTGTGTTGATTGACTCTATTATGTTTTTGTTTTATTCTCTTTAAAATAAAAAAATTAAAATTAAAAAAAAACTGAAGGAGTTAGTGGGATCCAAACACTAGATATTGTGAAAGCGAAAGGGGAAGAAATGTGTAAAAAGGGAGGGTGGTAGCCATTGTTAATTTCCTATTATTTTGTTTTGAATTTCTGTATTGTTTTCATTGTTCTGTTTTGTTTGGTTTTATTCATTTTGTTTCATTTGATTTTATTATATCTGGTGATATGGGCAGCTATTTTGAAGATATATTATGGTAGCCATTGTAGATTTCCTTTTCTTTTGTGGCACTGGGGATTGAACTCGAGACCTCTCACTTGCCAGGCAGGCACTTAGGCCACTGAGCTAGATCCCTGGCCCTTGTCTTTTTGAGACAGGGTCTCACTATGCCATTCAAGCTTGCCTTGAGCTCACTTTGTAGCCCAGGGTGGTCTTGAACTTGCAATGAACCTCCTGCCTCAGCCTTCTGAGTGCTGGGATTACAGGCATGCACCACCAGGCCCAGCTGCCATTGTTGATTTCATATTATCTTGTTTTGAAGTCCTGTATCACATTCACTGTTCTGTTTTGATTTACTCTATTCTGTTTTATTTTGTTTGGTTTTATTCTCTTTAAAATAAAAAAAAATTCTACTGTGGAGATCTGAAGGATTTAAGAGTCACCAGGGTCCTCATGCTCTTGAGGAAAACTGGGCTAATTCCCTTCTTATGTCACCAGGAGGAGGACACTTGTGTTGTAGTTGCTGCCAGCCTCTGATCAAGGTAGAGAAGTGCACAAGTATGGTATTCCCCACCTCCAACACCCCCCTCCCTTTCCCTAGCCCTGCTCAGGACTAAGTGAGGATCTAACCATGGGCAAGGAGGAAAGCTGTTATTGTATAGCAGGCCTTGGAGCTAAACTCCCAAACCATCCCACACTGACAGAGACAGCCTAGCCCACTCTCTCCAGCACCACAGAGCTCCAGACAGAAGTAAGGCCCCTAAATCCTCCCCAGAGAATGTCCCCGAGTAGCCCTGTTGGGTATCTGTCTAGTAAACCCGTGCAAGAGCTGGCCAGGCTGGCTCCAGGGTGGCTGCTGGGGAGGAGGTGGGTAGGAGATAAGTTATAGGCATGAGTTTGATTTTTTCATTAAATCCTTCAAACTTTAAAGGTAATGCTTTACAGAAAATTTAGGTTTCCACTGGGAAAAGTCTAGAAAGTCAAGCACATTTGTAAAAGCTATGGTCACCCACACACTGAGATCAGCCACTTTGAATGACTGAACCCTCTCCTCTCTTTTCCACCTCTGACTTTTGTTCACTAGTGTGTGGTGTCCTGTTGTACCCCAGCTTTGCACACTGACTTTGGAGCCTAATATATATGGTCATAAGCCCAAGGAAAGTGTATTGATATTCCTCAATTCTATGGGTGAAAGTATTTGGGCTCTAAATACTTAGCCAAGGTCATAGAGGTCAACATCATACAAGAACCACTAGCATTATATCCACTGGCTTCTGAAGGTCACCTCTGCCTCTGAAAAACAACCACAGATAAAAATAGCTGAAACATTAATCCTCAGATTTGTGTACTAGTCACCTTTCCATTGCTGGGACAAAGTATCTGGCACCTATAACTTAAAGGAGGAGAGGTTTGTTTTTGGCTCACAGTTTCGTATGTTTTAGTCCATGGTTTACTGGTCCTATCACAGAAATGTTATGGAAGGCATGGCAGAGGAAAGCTACTCAAGTTGTGGTATCCATGAAGCAAAGAGCAGGAAAGAGCCCAAAGATAAGGGGCAAGGACCAGAAATGGCCCCCAAGGCCACAGCTCACAGGACTCATTTCCTCCAGTGAAGCTCCAGCTGATAAGCCACTGGGCCATGAATTCATGAGTGAGTTAACCCATGGATAAAGGGGTGCCCTCTTAATCTGATCACCTCTCCAAGAGTCTTAAAATCCAATCAAGTTGACAATCAAGATTAACCAGCACACCCTGAGCAGTGCTTTATTCTTTGAGAAGAACTTCCATAATTGTTATTTCAAACACCCCTGCATAAGCAAGAAGCTTGCTATATTCCTATTTTACCAACGAGGCTCAAGAAAATTAATGACTCAACTAAAATAGACAGAGGCAGGAGCAAAAGCAAATACAGGCTCTCCCTTGAACTCCACCACCATCTTCTCAGGTGGGCATGGGCTCCCGAAGAGCTTATTCAAGACAAAGAACACAGGACAGAAAGAAGACAGTGCAAACAGGAAGCGAGAGGACAATTCTCAAAACTGAAAGCCAGGTCTGCACAAAATGCATCTTCCCACAATTCCTCCTCTGGTACAATGTCCACATCAAGGTTGCCACACCAGCATTCTCTGTGGATTCTGAGCCACATGCATCCAGAATATAAGGCATTTCCCCACAAGCCAAACATGCCACTGCAAAGCCATTTTCTCGCTGATTTACCATGACTCAGGACCCTAATCAAGCTGCAATCCAATTTAACTGTGGGTGACTTCAGCACAGTGCTCTGAGATGCCATTTCCATGCAGGGGAGTTGACTTCAGAAATAACAGTTTTAGGATATTTTCTACCCACATGAAGGAGAGTAGAAATCTATACAGTGCACCTAGCAATGAATTGTGGCTTCATGCACACACCTGACTCCAGCATCAAACGGGGACTCTGCAAGGAGAGAAATGTGTCCTGTCCAACTAAAGAGAAGGCTGCCCACATGGAAGGGCTCAGCAAGCATTTGCTGGTAGCACCAGGAAGGAGGCAGCACCCCTTGCTCATGAATTAGAAAACACAAAGTCCCCAAAAGTCCCAAGGAGGTGGGCGATCCTGACACAAGTATACCCCAAAAGCAGAGCAACAGTGTCACTGGGTACGCTCTGTCTTTACCCCTCTCTTTCTTTCTCTCACTATCTGTCTTTCTCTGTCTCTCTGTCTTTGTCTTTCATAGGCACCAAGATAATTATGCTTGCAGTGTTTTCACAGAACTTTTAAGTCTGAATCTGGGATTCCTATCAGGCTCCATCTGCTTGCAGAACTGTGTGCAAACAATAACATCCACAGCTCAGAATAGGAGGAACATAAAACATTTTTATTTGTTATGACCAGAAAAGCCATATGATCCAGAATGTGTGAAAGAAAGTAAAAAAGGGGTGGGGGACAGATTGGCCAAACAGTGTGGTCCAGTTGTACATAAAACAAGCCTGAGCATATGCCTCTCCCCCAGCAATGCAGCTTTTGGAAAAACCATGCTTTACAGAGACTTGAGCGGGAATCCTGGCTCTTCAGCTTCCTTCAGTGTGAGCTGAAGCAAATCGTTTAACTTCTCTGACCTTGGTCCCTTCCACTGTTAATCAGGACTAATAGTTTCTACTGTGTAGTCATGTGATGGGGGTTGAATCCATCCTTGTAAGGTTCCTGACATACAAGCACCCAGTAAGTGGTAATGATAGAGATGGTGGTGATGGCAAAGATGAAGGTTTTGAAGGTGGTAATGGTAGTGGTGGTGAAGACAGCAATAATGATGGCAGTGGTGGCAATGATGTTACAGGTGGTAGTGGCAGTTGGGTGTCATCATCATGATACTGATGCTAGTGGTGGTAGGAGCAAAGGAAGAAGCAGTTAAAATAGTTCTGGTAGAAGTGGAAGTAGCCATAGATGGTAGCCTGTTTTATGGTGATTAACATGGAAGGCAGGTTTGAATAGCTTGGGTTCAACCCAGGATATTGTTGGAGCAGCCTTGTAGGTATGCCTGGGTGGTTCATGGAAGTGTGGGTTTTCCCCACCTGCTGGTTCCTTGCCCCTTCTGCTCTGGTACTGTTACCCTGCTCTGCTTTCAGGATGATGTGAACTATGCAAATTTGCTCTGCCACACCCGTCTTCCACGATATTTCTGCCTTAGAGTCAACTGACCACAGACTGACTCCCTCAAAACCATGAACCAAATTAAACTTCTCCTCCTTCATGTTGTGGGTGTTGGGTATTGTGTCCCAGTGAAGAAACTGTCTGAAACATAGTTGCTTCCACTAAGCCAACGTGGAGGCAGGTGGAGCTCAGGTCTGAGAGTGCCCTGGGGAACCAGACACATACGTTCTCTTACCTTTCTCTTGTCTCTTCCCCTTTCTGCCTCCAAGTGCCGAGCTTTCCAGGTGCAGCTGCTTTCCTCCCTTTCTCCCTTCTGCTCTGAAGACCTGATTTCATGGTTGAGATCTCACATTAGGGAATCTCAAAATGAACAACCAAATACAGGTTTTTCCCCTTTACACAGTCAGGACCTGCCTCCCACCTTTTCCCTATTATCATTGATGAGTTCCTCAACGTTCTGAAAATAAACTAAACACAGGGTGAACCTTATAATTGTGATATCAAATTGGACTTGAAACAGAAGAGTGAAGAACTGAGCAACAAAATTTAGAACACATTGACCCAGAATTCATTTCACCTTTAAGTAACAGGAGGTTCTGGAGAATTAGAGAGAAGTGCCCTTTGAGCTTTACAGAAAACACATTGTCTAGGAATGTTTCAGGACACAGGTGTAAGTGGAGAGAATATAAGAACTGGACCAGAGCCCCAGGTTCAGGTCTGGATCCTTTACTAGCAACTTATTCCATCTTTTCAGACCTCGGTTCTCACATCAGCAAAATTGAGATCATTCTCCCATGAGGGTGAAGGAATTGATTTTGAAATGGTGATAAGCTCTGCAGATAGGAGCTTTTTAACTTCCCTAGTCCACTTGAACATTTTGTAAAACAACCAAGCTTTCATCTTTTGATATCCCTGTGGGATATCTGTGAGCCTCTGTCAGTCTGTTCTTAAGCCTCTTCCTGAATGCCTGCTTTGTAATAAAACCTTGAAAGTGAGTCCAAGGAACCCAGAACATTGCACTGAGTTCTAGTCTGTGATGCATTCTATTAACCAAAGCCCAACATGCATGAGGTTAGGGGCCAGAAAACCTTTTTAGTATAATTCGTATGTACAAGGGTGATCAAACTATACGGTGAAGTTTAAATTTTTAAAAAGTTATTACAATAAAACACACTTTGTCTTAATTCCCTTCAAAATATTCTCCCTTGAACACACTTATCCCATCATTCCTGCCACTTTCTGAAGCAGTTCTGGAGGTCCTCTTTCAAGAATTTCTTTACCCAGTATGACCAAAAATACAGTGAATGCTGTTGCCAAGTACCATCTAATGGAATTGCAGGCTTGTAGAAACATTATCACATGTCCTCATGCACTTTATTTACCAGACCTGGCACCATCTGACTTTTGGCTCTTCCCCAAAGTTGAAATGATTGTGAAAGACAAATTTTTTATAGATAAAATAAACTATGTTTTTATTTTATTTTAAAGAGGATAAAATAAAGGAAAATAAAACAGAGTAAAACCAATCAGAACAAACCAGAGTAAGTGATACAGGACTTCACAACCTTGCAAAATCAACAATAGTTACCATCATGCCTTTTGTTGTCTTCAAAATAACTGCAGATGCCTTTGGACATAGTAAAAATCAAACAGAACAGAATAGAATAGAAACGGTAAAAACCAAGCAATAGATACAATAAAGGACTTCAAAGCAAGCAACAGTAAATTCAAAATGGCTACCATATATATCTTACTATCTTTGAAATAGCTGCTCATGCCATCAGATATAACATAATCAAACAAAGCAAAACAGAATAAAACCCAACTCAACAAAACAATGAACAATGTAGGACTTCAGAGCAAGACTATGGGGAACAACAATGACTCAGGACATCAAGTTAGCCACAACAGCACAATTAAAGATGCTTGTGAAAAAGGACTTCCCGAACTGCTTCAGAAAGTGCCAAGAATAATGGGACACATGTATTAAGGGGATTCATAGTGCTATGTCTTTTACTGTAACAATTTTTAAATTTAAACGTTCACCATTTTTTGGTCATCTTTGTATGGGTGTATCCTGGTCTTGGCAGTCTCTTCTTGGGGAACTTCCCAATATATCACGGAATGGACTAATTTATTTACCTGGCCTCTTCTACTAATTCCATTCCCACCGCCTGGGAATTTTAAGGGGATATGACAATTACTTTCCCTCATTCCAAAATTTAACTCAGTTTTCCTTTTTCTGGAAGTCTTTCCCAAATACCATGTTCCATTCTAATTCCTCTAAATGTGGTCAAACCAATGTGGCTAAAAGTCTGGAGATGTCTCTTATTCTGTACTGAAATCACAAGTTGAATGCTGAGCCACTTGGAATCAAAGGTCGTACTTTTTCTTTTCTTATTCATATCTCCAACTCAAACTCAGGGACGATGGTATGAACCAACTAATTGATATCGAATGCTATTTGGTATTTGTTCTCTCCAAGTTCTAACATTACAGGTGACAATTATAGCAATGAAGAAATATCCCAAAACAAAGGTGAACATCTTGCTTGAAATTTTTTAAAATGAGAATTAGAGAAATCAGTGGTAAGAAAGTCACAGGTCAGTAAAGGTCTTTTCTATCCATAACACAATAAGCTTCAAAAAGAACAACTCAGGGTCTCCTAAGGATTGTGGCTGACACAGGGGCCTCATAGTGGCAATAGCTCCCCGAGGAACAGGTTGGTCCATCTGCTGTGGACCCAGTCTGACTCAAAGACACTTGGGTTCTTTCTTGGACTCAGGGATGAGCTCTGACATGGAGAGTGCTGTGGAGTCCCCACCAATGCAATGGGATGCTCCTCCATCACCCCATCTGCATCTCATCATTTCTGAAAGCACCACAAAGGAACTGAAGAAGACAGTTGCAAATGAAGAGAAGCAGATGGCATAAGTATATATGAAAGGATGCACTGCTTCTCTGATCATTTTAAAGCTAAATTAAAATAAGGAGATATTTTATCCCAATAAAGTCACACCTGATATTATATTTCATCAGTTTTGGAAAATATACAAATAAATGACCACATTTATCCACTGCATGGGAGAATGTGAAATGGTAGCTTTCTGAAAAATTGCTAAAAAGACTGAGCCAAAATCTTCAAAACATACTCAATCTTTGATTCAGCAATTCCCCTACTATTCTATTATCTATCCTAAGGAAATGAACAATAATTATCTTTGCAAGATGTATGCACACATCTATATTGCGGTGTTGTGTAAATAGGAAAAATCTAGAAACAATAGAACTGAACAATATTACCCTAAGAATGTAACAATATGCACATCTGATTGAAAATTATGGAGTAGAATGCAGCTCTGAGAAACCATCCTATGCAATAGCATTTGGCAAACATTCTGCCAAGGGCCAGAAGATAAATATGGTCAGCTTTGTGGGCTATAAGTCAAAAATCAAGGATCCTATGTAGTACTTTTCATAATGAGAGCAAACAATTTGCCACAACTTTCCTTCGACAAAAAAAATCTTTTTGAATAAAATGCAAGAGAGGCTGGGTATGTATTTTTTGTAATATGAGCTAACAAGGGAGAAGACTGTCGGTCTCTTTGGACTAATAAAATTTTGATTAATTGGTATTCAAAGGCAGTTTTACTTATCATCAAATTGATTTCAAATGTTTATAAAAAAAAAAAGTCACAGCCCCAGTAAAAGCAGGCAATAGGCTGGCTTGTTCCTGTAGTTTACAGATACAATAAAAGAACACTTGCTAACATGGAAGAATATTCTTGAAATATTGTTTTGAAGATCCAGGAATAAGATGAGTAAGGTGCATGATGATCTTACCATAATTTCCCAAATATTTCTGTTTCTGCCTCTCCAGGCGTGGGACAGAACTGCACTTTCTAGCTCCTTTGTGATTTTATGGGACCATGTCACCAGTCCTGCCCAGCGGGTGTCCAGTGCAAATAATGCTCCACTCCAAGGCCACAGGATGTCTTAGTCAGCTGTCCAGCCCTATAACAAACACCTAAAATAATCAACCTAGGGGGAAAAAGGTTGGTTTGGCCTCACCCACACCACAGCCTGCAGGGCCAGGTCTGTGTGCTGCACACTGAGTGAGATGAGCTGCAACATCTGCCACCAAGAAGGCCCAGGAGAATGGCTGTGGATGCCAGCTGCCCTCCTGCC
>RJWT010040151.1:0-12545 GCA_004365215.1 Cuniculus paca
GATGTATTCTTAAGCACTGGAATTTTTTCGACCCTCATGTATTGAGAAAGAGTTGTTTAATATCTTTCTGTACCCACCCATGGCCTGCCTACCCCCTAGGGACAAAGGGGAATGCAGAGGGAAGTACTGATTATGATACTACTTCACAACTAGAATTGTCCTGTGAGGGAAAGGGAACATGGTCAGAATTCCCTTATGTTCAGACTCTCTTTGCATTAAGAGACCATCCTTATCTGTGTTCTAAGTGTAGTGAAAACCACAGGGAAACCAGACACCTCTGGCCGTTAAGGTGCAATCTGATGCATCTATTATTCCTGAGCGGGAGGGTCCCCTCCCTTGCCCTCTGGATCATAAGCACAAGGTTTCCAAGCCACCTTTCACTGAAGCCTCTCCTAGGCCATCAAATCCTTAACTGATTTTCTTCAAGGCAGCAGGTGGGTGGAGAATTTGACTCTACCTGTGTCCATGTGTCCTTTTCTCTCAGTGACCTCAAACAGATCCAACAAGATCTGGGAACATTTTAGATGACCCCGATAAATACATGGAGGTCTTTAATGGGCTTACTCAGACCTATGCAGTTGTTTTTCTTGGAACTGGGCATCAAACTTAGGACCTCGTGCTTGCCAGGTGGGTGCTGTGCCGCTGAGCTATATCCCCAGCCTGAGACCTATGAATTAGGTTGGAAAGAGGTGATGTTACTGCTAAATCAAACATTAACTTCTAATGAGAGACAAAGCTGCATTACAAGCTGCCGTTACATTTGGAGATGAACGTCATATTGTTAATTTTAGAAGGCTAGAAGAGAGGAACAGCTGGTTCCTACTGGAGATGGAGGAGTCCCTACACAAGAGCCCAACTGGCCCACCAACGAGACAGATTAGAATAGAGATATCTTCAGGCATGTATTATGGAAGGTCTAAGAAGGATGAGAACCAGGTTCTTCAGCTTAAATTGTCATCTATTCATCAGAAGGAAGAGGAGAACCCCCTGCCTATTTCGATCATTTGTAAGGCAGTGAAAAGGCATACATTGCTGGCTCCTGATTCAGTAGAAGGACAAGTTCTTTTCAACCCTGGCCTTCCTTCCAGGCATCATATCTCAGTAAAAAGAGTCACTGGGGAGGAGGTATCCCACTATTTCTCACAACCCTTAGGCTGTTACTGGGATGACTTTTTCCTTCCTTCTTTTTTCAGTTTTTTGGTGCTGGGAATTGAACTCGGGACCTTGTACTTGCCAGGTAGGCACTGTGCCACTGAGGTATATTCCTGGCCCCTCTCCTATTCTTTTTGGATTATGCCTGAAAGTTCAGTACCCCACCTGAGGAGAGATATCCTAGTTTGTTTAAATACTGTAATATACATGCACCCAGGTCTGGTATGTTGCCTCCCTCTGGTGGAGACAGAAATAAATCCTAAAGTATGGGCAGCTAAAGGTAAAACAGGAAGAGCAGGAAGAGCTGGTCCAGTATAAACACATCTTAAAGACCCCACCAATTATCCTCGCTAGAGACAATACCCTCTAAGGCCTGAAGTTAAAAAGGAACTAGTGCCTATAATTGACAGCTTAAGGCACAAGGTCTACATATACCCTGTAACAGCCCCTGCAATACTCCAATCCTGGAAGTCCAAAAACCCAATGGAGAGTGGTTGGTACTGCATCTCAGATTGGTAAATGAGGCTGCAATGCCAATTCACCCAGTGGGACACCCTTGTTTCTCAGATCCCGGAAGATGTCCGTTGGTTTTCAGTGGTGGATTTAAAAGACACCTGTGTTCATATTCCTTTACATACAGATTACCAGTTTCTTTTTGCTTTTGCAAATCCTCATGACCAGGCCTCTGAGTGGACTTGGATCATGCTTCCTCAAGGGTTCAGAGACAGTCCTCATCTTTTTGGACAAGTGTTTTCCAAGGACTTGGCCTGCTTTGAGTTCTCCCAAGACACGGTCCTGCAATGTGTAGATGATGTACTGTTACGTGTCCCCTCAGAAGAGCTCTCCAGCCATGGCACCTGTGCCCTGCTGAACTTTCTAGCAGACAGAGGTTATAAGGTCTGTAGGTCTAAGGCATAACTTTGCAGCCTTGAGGTAAAATACTTGGGCCTTATCATATCTAAGGGAACCCTAATATTGAGGGAAGAGAAAATTAAACCAATATTCTCCTTCTTGCACCCTAAAACCCTAAAACAGCTAAGAGCACTCCTAGGAATTATGGGCTTTTGTTGCCTTTGGATAGCAGGGTATGGTGAGATCACACGATCCCTCTATCAGTTTATAAAGAAAGCCCAGAAGGCAGATATCCATATTTTAACTTGGGAGCCTGATTCCCAGACTGCATTCCAAAAGTTTAACCAAGTGCTTCTAAAAGCCCCAGCACTGAGCCTATGACAGGACACCATTTCAATCTACATGTTGATGAGACGTGGGGCCTAGCTTTGGAAGTGCTTACGCAGGATTGCAGGATCAAGGACCTGCTCAACAGCCTGGAGGGTATCTGAGTCATGAATTAGGCATTGTAGCAAAGGGACAGCCTGTGTGCCTTAGAGCTGTGGCTGTCCTAGCTCTCCTAGCACCAGAGGCATCTAAGCTGACTTTAGGCAAAGATCTTACTGCACACACACCTCACAGTGTGGGAGGACATCTGTCTTCCAAAGGGAGCCTATGGCTATCAGACAACTGACCTCTTAAATATGAGGCTCTACTTCTAGAAGGACCAGCCATTCAGATAAAGACATGTTTTTCCCTAAATCTGCCACCTTTCTACCAGCAAAGGAAAAAACTGCAGCTAAGAGGCACAACTGCGAACAGAGAAACAGATGCTTTTCTAAAAGATGTCACCTCAAGAGCCTGGGATTTAGCTCAGTGGCCTAAGCGCCTGCCTGGCAAGCGCAAGGTTGTGAGTTCAATCCCTGGTGCTGCAAAAACAAACAAACAAACAAACAAACAAACAAACAAAAAACAAACAAAAAAAAGAACAACAACAAGAGGTTAGTGCCATGTCAGATCCTGAGGCTCCCTGGACCCTCTCCTTACCCTCTTTGTAGAAGGCTATTACTGGTTCTTCCTGGTGGAAAGTTTTGCTGGTTATAGTAATAGTAGTCTAGTTAATCATATTACTTGTCCCATGCATACTGAACTGTTTTTTTGGTCTTGTCTCTTCCAAACTTAAAGCTATACACCTTACCCAGGCAGAGCACACCTGGTGTCTTATCAAAGGCCTTTAGATAGACCCTCTAGAGAGTATCTCTGATTGCTGATCGTAACTATGACCCCCTTTAGCTGGAAGTATCCAGAGCAGTCATCACCCCTTGCCTCACAGTTAGGGGTACCTCTTCAGAGCGGGGCACATTATAGACAGCTCAGTTAGATAGAAACATGATAGGTCATCAGACAGGGCTAAGCCCTTCTAGAGGCACATCTGAAGAAGATTAAAGTCACAATGGCCAGATTTACATACTTCCCTAAGGGATAAATGGAACTTTGAGATTATTAGTATCACTCTTTTGAGATTTCCCATATAAATAAACCATTACCTCATTAGGGGTGGGCCATACTCTCTCACCCACTAATACTTCTAAAACTAAAACAAAGACTAGAACTAAGCACAGGACTAAGACTATAAATTATCAACAAAGGTTAACGATGTCATCTATATGCCCTTGCTATTGTTAGATCAATATAAGTGACAACACTTGCAATCTTATTGGCCCGCGTTGTACCCACGCCATAATTTTGCTGTATAAAATTCTGAAAATTGGGCTTTGTGGCAACCCACTTTCAGGTCCCCTCCATGTCTCAGGGACTATCTCAATATATTTTCCTACCTTAAAAAAAAAAAAAAGATAAGAAAATATACTCAGAGCCAACGAGTGGAGGAGTAAGGGGTAAAACCCAAGCCTCTCATCCACGATACACATAACGTGTCTGCTCGTATAGATTCTCTGGTTCTCGGAGGGAACACCATCCAGGCAAAACTGACAAAAACGCGAATTCCCTTGCACAGTGCAGCCCAGGAGGAAGAGGTTAGACCTGGCCCCTCAGAGGATGCCGGTTGCTGTAGTTCGGTGGTTGCGGAGCATGCTGGGAGTTGTAGTACTCAGGCTCTGTAGGGCTGGCACAGCCAGCGTCCAGAGTGGGGTTCTTCCTGCACCTGATGTTGGCTCTGGGCTTGAGCTGATAAACTCAGCTGATGGAACGAGAATCCTGTTTTATTGGATTGTTGGGAAGCTGCGTAAATAAATATTACTTCCTATCGTTTAATCCTCAATGACCCTTGCAAAGTAACTGTTTTCAGCTCCATTTGTCAGATGAGGAAACTGAGGCTCGGAGGAGTTACACATTTATTTATTGGTTTTTTTGAGACAAGGTCTCACTCTGTAGTTCAGGCTGGCCTTGAACTTGCCATGATCCTCCTGCCTCAGCCTCCTGAGCGCTGGGATTACAGGGGTGTACAACCAGGCTCAGTTTAGTTACTTTTTACTTTCAGAGATGTTAGACATGTTAGTTAGATGTTAGGGTTGCACAACAAAGAAGGAGTAAGGTCAGTTTTGGAATCAACTGCTTTTAACCTTGGGGCACCTGCTGGTTCCCTGAAGTGAAGGAGTTGGAGCCCAGGAGATTCTAAACAAAATATACACAGTAGATCTGTGTTTTCACAAGGTGCAGGGTCGCTGCTGCCTCAAGGGCACTGAATTGCACAACAGCAAGACTGGAGATGGTGGAGTGCAGTGAGGCGGTGCGTTGCATTCTGCTGACTGCCAGACCAGTTGTCAGAAGTGGGTGTTTGAATCATTTCGCTCACCTGCCAACGGTTGGGGAAGAAAGCCTCTTCTATCTTGTTTCCGTCTTTGTATTATGTTAGACTGTGATGGTTTGAGCTGTGGCAACCACAGTGAGACCATGAAACACAAGTCTCATCAGAAAGCTGACACTCTTAACGGTGCCAGCACAGAAAGATGGCGAGAGCCAGGTCCTGGAAGATGTGATTGAGCGTCTGAAGGAATCTGGGCCTGCCTACCTACGGACATTTTAAGGCAGGAGAGTGTGAGTGTCCCTCACTTAAGCTGTTCTCATGGGTAGGTTTTTGTATGGCCCAAAAACATATGTAATAGATACAGGAAACTGGCCCAATGATCCAGTCCAGAGACTACAGACATGACTGTCCAATGCATTCATTCAAAAGCCATGTTCAGGCCAGGTGTAGTGGCTCACACCTGTAATCCCAGCACTCACGAGGCTGAAACAGGAGGATAGCTGCAAATTTGAGGCCACCCTGAACTACATAGCAAGACCCTGTCTCAAAAAACCAAAACAAAACACCAAACCACACCAAACCACACACATGTGCACACACACACACACACAAATCCCAAAAAACTGTGTTCAAACAAGGTAGGGAAACACCTGAACTGTTTGAGAGTCTCTGCATGTTAAAGACCTGAGTCATTTGAAAAAAGTATATTAAAAAATGTACCAACATAAAATTATATAATATTGCCCACTCTATGTTTATATTCCCAGTTCATAATTGAGGAAAACTAACCTCATGCTATAGCATTTATTTATTATTATTATTTTTTTGTGGCACCGGGGATTGAACTCATGACCTTGTGCTTGCCAGGCAAGCACTTTGGCCGCTGAGCTAGATCCCCGGCCCTGTTTTTGAGACAGGGTCTCACTATGCCGTTCAGGCTGGCCTTGAGCTCACTTTGTAGCCCAGGCTGGTCTCAAACTCACAATGATCCGCCTGTCTCAGCCTTCCGAGTGCTGGGATTACAGGCGTGAGCCACCAGGCCCGGCTGCATTTATTTATTATTTATTTATTTGGTTTATTGAGACAAGGTCTTGCTATGTAGTTCAGGCTGGCCTCAACTCGTAGCAATCCTCCTGCCTCAGCCCCTCAAATGCTGAGATTATAGGCATTCCTAACCCTACCCAGCTCACATTGAGACACCTTAACATGTGATTAAAATAAAATATACAATCAAAAAGGGGTGGGAGCCGGCAAAGAAGGGCATGGTACATGTCACTCACTCCTCTATTGATGGACACCTGGGTTGTTTCCTTTTTTTCCACTTCAAATATGTTAAACATGGGCTCCAATCCTGAGCCCCAGCCCAGCCTTTGCCCTGTACAATTCATTTCTGCAATGTCTGAATTTTGTATCATTTGTTACTTTATGGTCAGAGGAAAAAGAATGAAGACCAAGGGTCTGGGCATTGGTGAGGGGAATGCCAGAGGATGAGTTAATTTATAAAGAGCTCTTGCAACTCCTTTAGGAAATAGACACCTCGGAAGGCTGAGGCCAGAGGATTGCCGTGAGTTCGAGGGCCAGCCTGGGCTACAAAGTGAGTGAGTCCGAGGCCAGCCTGAACTGCATAGTGAGACCCTGTTTCAAAAAGACAAAAAAGAAAAGAAAGAAAATAGACAGGGCTGGGGTGTGGCTCAGTGGCACAGCGCTGCCTGGCATGCAAAAGGCCCTGGGTTCAAATGCTAACACTATGAAAAAATAAATAAATAAAAAAGACAAGACAAGACAACCTCCCCAAAGATAATAGTCATAGCAAACATTTGTCAAGCATTTACTGTGTCCCAGGAACACAGTACTTTGCATTTTCACAACTCTTCTGCGAAGTAAGTACAGTACTGTTATCTCTCCCATTTTACAGAAAAGGCACATGAGATACAGCATAGCTAGCTAACTTGCCCAAAGTCACAAGCTTCTAGGTGGCAGAGCTGGGATTAATAAATAAATAAATGCATGCTATAGCATGAGCTCAGTGGTGTTCTTTTTCTTAATTAGTAACTGGGAATATAAACATATTATGGATAAGATTATATAATTTTATGTTTTTACATTTTTTTAAGACACTTGGTTTAAATTCCTCATGCTTTTAACATCCAGACCCAAGCTCTTAACCACTACTACCCTATCTTCCAGGAAAACTGCAAAAGCACGCAAACATTTAAAGAGAATGCAAATGACTTTCAAACAGACAATAAGATATTTAGTCTCATTCAGCAGTTTGAATTTCCATGATTCTAAGATGCAAATTTCCCATTCTAACATCTGAAATCAGGAAGCATTTTAGGACATTTTAGATTCAATGAAATACAGTAAGAGAAATGCAAACGGAAACCACCTATCAGATGGGCAGAGGACTCAGCATTTGATAACACGCTGTGTTGGCGAGGGTTTGGGGAAACTGGCATCCTTAGTACTGTGAGTAGAAACTGCATAGCTGCTGGGGAAGACGCATGAGCTTGTACAATTTAAATCACAAGCAGCCTTTGACCCTGATTTAGTGTCCTTCAGATCCACAGGCTTCGCATGCCTGTAATCCCAGCACTGGGGAGGCTAAGGTGGGAGGATCATTGCGAGTTCAAGGCCAACCTGGGCTACAAAACAAGTTCAAGGCCAACCTGAACTGCATAGCGAGAACCTGTCTCAAAAACAAAAAACAAAACAGATCCATGAGCCCTAATGAGCAAGCACTAAGTTCACTGTGGCCTGTAACTGCAGTTTGTAAAACCCAAGCCAGAAAACAACCTCGGCATCCAGTGACGGGAGCTCTAAAACTGCAGAGAAAGCCTGGCATGGGGGTGCACACCTGTGGCCTCAGCTACTCAGGAGGCTTGAAGGTTTGAGGCCAGACTGGGCAATTCAGTGAGACCCTGTCTCAAAAATAAAAAGTGGGGTTCACACAACAACAAAAGATTGGGTCCATGGGGACATTGGAATGTTACACAGCTGAAAAGGGAATAAGGAAATCATTTGATTGTTGATAATAATACTATCTCCAAGTTGGGCGGTTGGCGTTCACCTGTAATCTTAGTGCTTGAGGGGCTGAGGCGGGAGGATCGCCATGAGTAGTAGAAGGCTAGCCTGGGCTACACAGTGAGTTCAAGGCCAGCCTGCACTGCATAACGAGACCCTGTCTCAAAACAAAAAAACAAACAAAAGAAAGCAAAAAATAACACTTTCCACCGGGTGTGGTGGTGCACTCCTGTAATCCCAGCACTTGGGAGGCTGCACAGGAGGATCGTTGCAAGTTCGAGACCAGCCTGGGCTACAAAGTGAGCTCAAGGCCAGCCTGAACGGCGTAGCGAGACCCTGTCTCAAAAAGATAAAAAAAGAAAAACAAAACAAAAGAAATGAGAACAACAAAAACTCTCCAAAATATGCTAAATGAAAAAAAAGGGGGGAAGTGCATAACTGTACGCATCATGTCCTACATTCTGCATGAAAGGGACGTGTGTGGACATCTCGGTGTTCCTGTAAGGGACTTGCGAGGGTCTTGTAAAAATGACGGCCATAGAAGGAGGCTGGGGTGCAGGAATACAACTGGAGAGGCGCCCGCTCTTTTCTAGACCAGGGGTGGTAACCTCCTGTAAAGAGCCAGAGAGGAAATATTTTAGCTTTGCGCGCTGGTTGGTCTGGGTTGCAACCATTTGTTTGCCTCTGTTGCTATAAAGCAAGAGCCCAGACAGTAGGTAAATGAGTGGGCGTGGCTGTGCCTATTCAGTTTTACAATGGACTCTGAAATTGGAACGTCCTGTGTTGTAAAATACCCACCCCACACAAACGTCTCAAAAATGCTTGTTAGTCAACCGTCGAGGTGGTGCATGCCTGTAACTCCAGCATCCTGGGAGGCTGAGGTAGGAGGATGGCAAGTGTAAGTTCATTCTGGGCCACTTAGCAAGTTGGTGAGATCCTGTCTCAAAATTAAAAAGGGAAAAGGGGACTGAGGATGTAGTTTAGTGCCTAGATTCAGCTCTCCTTACCACCAACCACTGGCCATAGTCAGCTGGCCCTTTCTCTTGCCCCTCTCTCTTGTGTGATTGGGTTCACATTCCTTACTTTATGCAGGCAACACCTCTTACGAACAATGTATGAAAGGGTGGGCTGAACATTTGGAGTGTATCTAAGGGGTTGGTGTTGAAGTTGGGACAGGTGGCCTGAGGTGTGCTCGAAGCAGACTCAGGACCTGGAACCTGTTTGCCCTGTATGTTACCTACCTATTCTGCCACCAGAGGGCAGCACAAGCCTACCTGAAACTGGGCCATCCCTGCATGAGGCCATCGGTGGCAAGGCTGGCCTACGTGCCTGTTTTATTTTGCCTCCGGTAGGTTTTAAACATGGAGCCAGCATGGTAAAAGTCTGCATTTCCGACACTTTTTCTTGTCTTTTGGCAGTACTGGGACTGAATACACGGATGTTGCACTGAGCTACATCTCCAACCCTTTTTCAAAATTTTGAGGCAAGGTCTCTAAACCCAGGGTGGGCTGGGACTTCTTATCCTCTTGCCTCACCTTCCTAGAGCGCTGGGACTCCAGGCTTGCACCACCACACCTGGCTCCTCTTGTGTTAACTGATGTGGGTAGCACTGCACTCTGGGGCCTGGTGTCGTCTCGGTCTCCAAGCGCCGCTTGGTGTCCAAGTCAGTTGCCACTTCTCATGTGGCTGTTTTTCCCCCAAAGGGCACATCTCTCACTTGTCACCTGCCTTCTACTGCGATGCCTGATGGGTGACAGAAGTGCATGAGTTTGGGCTGAACCTCAGACATCTAGCAGCTGTGTGACCGTAGGCACGATACCAGACCCTCATGCCTCGGATTCCCCATCTGCAAATGGTGCTAAGAATAGTCACTTCTTAGAGCTGCAGAGACTGCATTTATTTGTTTGTATTTTTAAGCCAGGGGCTCGCTGTGTAGCCCAGGCTAGCCTCGAACTTGTGGCGATCCTCCTGTCTGGGCCTCCTGAGCCCTGGGATTACACGCATGTGCCACGCCTGGCTTGCAGGACTTGCTAAGGGGACCTGTGCAGAGGTCTCTGTGGTCTGGAGTGTGGTCATTGTCCGGTAGTTACTGGGTAGCATTTCCCCATTTGGCTGTCCTACATGCTATGTACAAGCACCCCTGCCCCCAGTAGCCCCCACTCTACCCAAAGCAGAACATACCTTCTTGTTTAGCAAAGTTTTCAGGAGATGCAAGATAGTTTCGGGGCCAGCTCTCATTACTAGCTGTGGCACCTTGTACCAGCCACTTTCCCTCTCCAGGTGTGACCTGAGATTTTTGGCTAGCTCCAGGAAATAAGCACAGGTCAGCAGGGCCTGGGAACAGAAAGCGAATTCCTTGCAGCCCTGAGGCTGCTCATCTGGCCCTGCACCCTGCACCATCCATCATAGATTATTTTATAGTTAACACCTTAATTTTCTTCTTGGAAGCTCCCTCCTGTTTGGGGAGGGCGGACCCCACCCTTGCAACCTCAGAGGACCTGTTTTAGCCCTGGCCAATCAAAACAGTTCTTCCTCCTTGGCCCAACGTGATTGGTTCAGGGGCAGACACATGACCTGTTCCAGGCCAAGGAGAGCAGGCCCTGTGACTTTCACTGCAACCACGGGGAGGGAGACAACTGAGATTGGTGAGCTGAAGGAATGGCAAGTCTCAGCTCAGAAAAACTGAGCAGAGACAGAGACCAAGTTCCGAGGAATGGTGCGAGCCCCAGGGTCCTGCAAAACCCAAAGTCACAACTGCCTGTGGACTTTTGAGTGGATTCAGTTATTTTTTGAGACAGGGTCTCGCTATGTAGCCCAAGCTGACCTTGAACTCATGGCGCTCTTCCAGCCTCGTCTCCGGAGTGCTGGGATTACAGGTGTGCACCACCACGCCCAGGTGATCCATACACTTTAGCTACTAACTTCTGCCTTAGTTTCCTGTCGTTTATAGAGTTGATGAATCTTAATACCACTTTCCTCAGTAACAAGTCTACTGGTGGGCAAACTGGAAGGAAAATGAAATTATGGCTCATGTTTTTATACATAAATGCTGCATCTATGACTGCTCTAGTTTTCTCATTTCCTTGTTCCCAACTCCACCAGGCTTGCTTTTCTCAGTAATATTGTAGACACCAGGCCTGACTGTTTTTCCAGTGCGGTTCTACCCTGCTTGGCTTTCTTCACAAATCACCACCTGAATCTCTGCGTGCATTTATGATGTTTATTGTCTCTGTTCCCAGTTGGTCATTTCCACCAGGAATGTCTCCCCCCTCCCCCAAGTGTCCAGGCCTGAGCCTGGCACACACTAGGAGCTAATAAACCTTGTGTGAGGAATCGTCCAAGCCGGGTCTTCTCCCGAAGTGCCTGGAGCACGTCAGTACTGATTCAGCCTCAGATGACAAAGTGACCATCCTGAGGTCACAGTTGGCAGACCTGGAAATGGGTTGGGTGGGCGACCCTCACGCCCTGGTTCCTGAACCCCCACCCCTCCAGCCATCCAGGAAACACCACAAGGCAGCCAAGATTAAGTAGACTCTTGGTGCTTTGTTATAAATATATTACGTACATCCAAAACATGACATTAAAATATTACTCCGTGTTACAGAAAAGATATTAAGGCCTTCTATTATTTACATTAAACAAGCAAGCACCTTTAAAAAAAAAAACAAAATTAAAAAGTCCCACTCTTCCTCCTCTGACACACCTCAGGCAGAAGGGACATAGTGCCCCCTTCCCCAGTGACCAAGACCTCTTACAAGCGCTGTGCCCTGCGAAGAGGTCCCCTATGGAAATGTCCTATCTGCTGGAATACATGGGCAGATGGAGGTGGGTGAGAAGGGGGTGTTGAGACTTGGGCGGGGGGTTCCAGCCTCTTCTGGCTGACTGCCCGCAGACCCTTGCCGAGTGCTGCTATCCTTGGGCAGAGACGCCGGGCCACGGGCGGTGGCTGCAGCGTTACCCACGCAGGCTTCCATGATCAGTTTGCAGGGCCGCGGCAGGACGATGATCGGGGACACTTGTGTGTCCCAGGGACTCCCCAGACCTCTGGGGCCAGAAAAGGAAGGACAGAGAGAGGTGACTTGGTGGCCCCAAAGCCAGCCACACTGAAGGGCCGCCCGGGGCAAGGCGGGCAGGGTGTGCAGGAGGGCGGCGGCCTGCGCCCGCAGGTGGCCAGCAGGGCGGGCTCCCCCTTGTGCGGTCAGGCAGGCAGGCGGAGCAGCTCGGGAGGCCCAGGAAAGAAAATGAAAAGAGGAAATGAAAAATCAGTGGCTCAAGTATTCTGTGTCCCAAGGGGTGGGCTGGGGGTGCCCGGGCCCAGCCCAGGAGCTGTCCCCTCCGCCTGGAGAGGCCAGCTCGAGCAGGCTGGGATTTGGCAGATGGCTTCGGTTTGGGGGCTGGGGGAGGTTGGCAACCAGGCGGCAGGCTTGGAGAAGCTACTTGATCTTCTGGGCCCACTTCATGTCGTCGGCTCGCGGCTTCTCCCCCGTCAGGCCCTGGATGAGGTCCTCCAGGCGCCGCCAGAAGCCCATCTTCTCCAGGGGGTAGTTGAGCCAGCCTGCAGCAGGAACAGCACCGGGGGTGGGCGTGAGTGTGAGCCGCCGTCCGGGGTGCGGGCATCAGGGTGGGGGCGCCCACCGGGCCGGCATCTTCTCCTCACTCCATCCCGAGTGCTCACCTGCCCCTCCGCCGGGAAGCCTTCCCTGACTGTGAGCTGAAGCACCTTCCGGTTTGCCCTCGCCACTCCTCATTTGTTTACAGCCTTTATGACAAC